>JALPQI010006402.1:0-55484 GCA_025490895.1 Thaumatotibia leucotreta
AACACCTACAATCAATTGACTTCTTTAACCAACATTTAAATGAGTGAATTTCGGAAAGTTTGCTGACACTGGCTTTAAGTTTTTTTTATTAAGTAATATGTTATTTTACGCTAAGTATAGGAAAACATGGTGAGGAAACCGGATTAATCCCAATTAGGTTATTTTTACCCTCTAAATTTAAAGGCAGTTGCTTTCGTAAAAATTAGTTCCTACGCCTCCTACCCATATTATATTACTTTCTTGTATTAATTTTGGCAGCTCAGCCTTGTTATTATAATTTGTTGTTTTAGAAGGTGTTTTTATTTGCTACAAATTATTAAACAATTTTTGTTACCCGTATTATGAGTGTCATTGACCATTATTTGATAAAAGATTGATGATGGGCAGCAGCGTCATCATAGTGGACACATTACTGCGATCGCCAATCTTCTTGCCCAGCGTGGCGATTATGGGCATTTACCTCCTAATGTGTCTATACGCATAGTTAATAGGAGAGGCCTGCGTCCAGCAGTGGACTATCATAGGCTGATGATGATGATTATTATTATGAATGATTACCTACAGTGATTACCCACAAGTACATTATAAATAAAAGCTTTGTTAAATGCAGGTATTTTTATTCATATGAATCATATGCCATCCTATTTCCATAGTTATTGTAAGTTTTGCAATACCTACTTACTGGGTAGAAAGATACCTAGGTACGTACCTGTAAGCTTATTATTTTTGTGACAACCCTAGCCATTTTTCCCTATTGGTCCCTTATTCGTTGCTATTGACCCCGTATGCAGCCTGAATAGGGACGGCCGGTTTTTTTGAAAAAAAGGGGGTTTAGATTGATTCTATCGTAATAAAACTATCATAAATAGGATCTCTAACATAAGATTAAAGTTTTGAAACCATAACATTGAGCTCGTTCATGGAAATATTCCGTTAAAATCTTACTCAAAGTTCAAAATTGTCCCCATTGACCCCGGTTGACGGTAATTAAAAAAATGCGACCTGTTTCACAATTCTCCAAGAAGAATAAGAATAAGAATAAGAATCATTTATTGCATACTGTGTAAGTAGGTACAAAACAGGTGATGTTAGGTATACGTACAATAAGTCTCAACAGTTGCCTATTTCAGGCATGCAATAGGTACACAGAAGAAAATGTTTACAGTTAGCTTACAATATTTACACTAAGCTTAAACTAAGGTAATATTACACGATATGATACACTATCCACAATCATAATATTCATTGTGACTATAGAATGCTTTATTGATTAGCCACTCTTTTAATGTGGCCTTAAACTTGTGCCCCTCCAGAGCTTTTATGCTAACTGGAAGGTGATTGAACACGCGTATGGCCGTTATAAAAGTACTATTTTTGTAAATAGATGTGCTGACTTTTGGCAGACTAATATTGTACTTGTATTGCGTTCTGAGATTTCCCTTTGTGGTCGCTAAAAATGTGAAATAGTTGGGATGGTTTTTAACAAATAGGCAGACTTGTAGTACAAATATACATGTTAAGGTAAGAAAACGTTTTTCTTTAAATATGTGTCGAAGAGATTCTCTAATATTCATGCGGTATATGGTTTTAAGGCATCTTTTTTGCAAAACGAATGTTTTGTTAGCATCCACAGAATTTCTCCAGAAAATGACTCCATAATTTAACAAGGGATAGACGTTACCATAATACGCATTTACAACGACATTTTCAGAACAAGTAGCAGATAGTATGGACAACGCATAACAGTTGCTTGAAATTCTCTTATTTAATTGCTCGATATGAATCTTCCAGTTAAGGTTTGTATCTACATGAATTCCTAGGAATTTTAAACTGCTAACTTCTTCAATATTAGTCCCAGACTTCAAGATCTTTAAGGAGATAGGAGAAGTCTTATGGTGTCTAAATTGTATTAGCTGTGTTTTTGATAAATTAATATTAAGATTTAAAGTTAGAAGCCAATTTGAGATTCTAGTCAACGTAGTACTTATATGATTTTCGAGGCTGGATGCTTTTCCACGTTCACAAGAAAAGAAAATGGTAGCGTCATCTGCAAACAGGACGCATAATTCTTTTGCAGCGCATGGAAACTCATTTAAATATATTAAAAATAAGAGCGGACCGAGAACGCTTCCTTTTGGCACCCCAACCGTTACTTCCTCGTAACTAGATAATATTACCTCTATATTTTTAGTTTGTGGGTTGTAACTATCTATTTGTAGAGCCTGGCTTCGACCACATAAATAACTATGTAGTAGATTTAGAGCATTTCCTCTTATGCCAATGTGTTCTAACTGTTTTAACATTATGCTGTGTACAACGCAATCAAATGCCCGGGACATATCAAGCATACGTGCCACACTCACATTACCTGAATTTACTTTTTCCCAAATATTTTTAAAAATTGAAAATATTGCTAATGTGGTTGATTTTCCTTTTTGAAATCCGAATTGTGAATGGTTTAAAATATCATTTTTTAATAAGAAGCTAGTTAACCTGTTGTGTATAATTTTTTCTAATATTTTACTAAAACTAGATAAAAGTGCGATTGGCCTATAATTTTCCATCTCATTTTTTTGGCCCTTTTTTGTGCAATGGTTTTATAATTGCTTTTTTTAGATCATCCGGGAAGTATCCAGTCTCTAGAGTAAGATTTATTATGTGTACTAAGGGTTTAGCTATGTAGCCAATACATGCCTTTATTATTTGCATTGATATGTTGTCATACCCAGAGCTTTTTTTATTTTTTAGGCTGCTCACAACTTTTTTGACTTCAAAATCATCAACGGGACTTAAAAATATACTATTACAAACACGTTTGGACATAGATTTATAGTGACTATGATGTACAGGATTTGTCTTATTGAGATTTATATAATATTTATTAAATACATCAACTATTTCCGAGGGCTTTGTGTGTGTTCGATCATTTTCGTTTATTCTGTCAATTGTGTTTGGTATAGAGTTACATAAGCTTGTGTTCTGTTTTATCAAGCTCCAGGTAGCCTTGGACTTATTTGAACTGTTTTTTATATATTTGTCATTAGATATTATTTTTGAGGACCTTATAATTTTTTTTAAGAATTTCGAATATCGATGATATTTATACGAATGTTTTGCACACATTTTCTTGCTTTGCATTGATACGTACATTTTACGTTTAATCTTGCAAGACTTCAGAATGCCTTTAGTTTTCCAATTTGGTTGTTTTTTCAACGATACTTTAACTCTTTCTAGCGGAACACAAAGCTCGAATATCATAGAAAAAATGTCAATGAATACTTTGTAAGCTTCATTTGAATTTGACATCTGATAAACGTCGTCAAAGCTTACTTGAGAAATATAATTTAGGAATATATCTAAATGATAATTCGTTTTACGTTTTTTTACGTACCAATATTTCTCAGTGAAACTTAAACTAGTAGGAATTTGAAGCATTTGGCCTGTGTGGTCCGATAAACCTAAGTTCATTACTTTTGATTTGTATTGACGTATATTTGTCAGGATATTGTCAATGCAAGTCTGTGAACCAGGCGATATCCGAGTTGGTTCATCAATCGTACAAATAATATTAAAATTTGCGAGCAGCGTTAAAAAATCTCGTTTTAGCTTATCATTACTAAGAATGTTTATATTAAAATCTCCTGCAATAATTAATTTTCTTTTCATTGTTCGAGACCTGAGCATTAGTTTCTCTAGAAGGGATTCAAACAGATTTATAAAGGTGTCGCAGTCACCGTCAGGTGACCGATATATGCAAATAACAATATAGTCAAGTTCGGGGATTAAAATCCCACATGCCTCGAAATGTGACTCTACTGACATATCGGCTATGTATTGCAAGTTAATACAGTTTATAGACTTTTTTGTGTAAATACATACACCTCCTCTGGATTTTCTTGTTCTAGAATAGTTTGCAACTATTTTGTAATTTTCAAATTGTAATATTGGTCCTTCGTAAGATTTTAGAAAAGTCTCTGAGAAGCAGAAAACATCAATATTATGTGAGTCCGATAAAATCTCTAATTGGCTTATTTTTGGCTTAAGGCTTTGTACATTTTGATGAAAAATATTTATTGTTAAGCTATGTATGTTTTGTTCTTTTAGGTTGGTGTCTCTATTATTTATATTATAATCGAAAAAGCACAGTATTCTCACATTCCTTGCCTATGACGGGGAAATAATATGGAATCGTACCTTTTTTTTGTTGGCTAGTCTGAGAGTGTAATGTAGAAGTGATAAAGGATTTGGTACTTTCATTTTTTTTCCTAGATGCCATACGTGAGAAAAAATAAGGGATGGTGCCTTTCTCCGACGAAAAATTATGGCCAGTTTTACAAGGTGCTTTTCCTGACGATAGTTTCTTAACTTTACTAAAATTTAAGTATTTATTGTTATAGTCCGTATAGTCTATAACATAATTTATAGACTTACAAATTTCAGGCAATTTTTTCCGCTCGCACTGTATAAAATTACAATTTTTAAAACTGTTACACAATTTGTACACCTTATTGTTTAAATTAGTAACATTTACATAGTTATTTTGGTTAGTACTTAATATTACAATAGTATTATTTACAAACTTATTTAGTAGAATTCGCAGTTGCGATAAGGTAGAGTTTATGTCATGATCATTTTCTCCCACACATATGACCAGTTTGTCTTCTGGTTTCAGCTTTTCAGCGATGCAGTTTTTAATTAATTCGGGACTACAAGCTTGTGGTTTAATGAAAGCAGTGACGTCGTAGTTCACGTAGTTTTTCCCTTCTCTCGAGCGTGTCAAAACTGAACCGATACCAATGCACTGTTGCGTGCCATATAGAGCAATTTTCGGTTTATCATTTTGCCTTTTTTCTACGTATTTTTTCTTACTAGTTAGATGTGTAGTCGTACTGCCCTTGACAGGTGATGATGACGGCAAAGTTTTCCTCGTATTGCTTTTAGAGCTCGCTCCATTTATATTTTCAGTAATGACTTTTGGAGTCAGTTTTCGAACTTGGTTTGCGAGGTCGCGGATCTCATTTCCGACATTATTAATCAGTTTTTCTAACTCTATCATTTTAATCTGCATATTTAATATGTTATTGTTCATAAAATGCAGACTTCTGTTTGTTTGCGAGACAGGGTTTTGTGAATCTATGGTAGCCGCAACTGGTAACAAGGATCCTCTTCGTTTTTTAGTTGAGCTGCATTCATTTTTTGCCTCGACTGGTGAAGATATATTGCAAAGTGATTGTAGAACCTTTGTTTCCATCATGAGTTTTGAATTTTTTTTCTGAAGCTCATTATTTTCCAGTATTTTACTGTCCAGCTCATCTTGCGTGCTTAGTAGTGCAGCCTCTAGCACCGTTATCCTTTCATGTAGTTCGTGGCTATCTAACAGGGTATTTGTGCCTATTTTTGGTCCGTCCAAACTTTTGAAAAGTTGCTCATTAAGTAACATCGAGTCATCCACTGAATTATTACTGTCGTATGTGAGTATTTGAAGTGACGAGAAATTTGAGCTGCAGGACGTATTTAGGGGTGAACAGCAAACCTTGTCATCTAATTCTTGTACTGAAATCGGAGATTTTGGCTTCGAGGGAATTTCCTCTTGTTTGTGGTACGAATTTTGATCTACGGTACAATTTGTAGATTTTTGTGGTGGTGATGACATTCCTGACCCTCCAGGTGCGATAGATGGCAGGTTATTACTTTTGTTGGATTTTCGGAATGTAATATTTGAAGTTTTATCATTTTTCTTAGCTATGCATAATTTACAGGTCCATTTTGCTTTCGATTCTGCTGTTTTTAACATATTTAATTTTTCAGAGTAACCTGCGCAGTCAAAATCGTACCTATTTTTACATACCGAACACAGCATAGTACTTTGTTGGTCGACGCTAGATTTGCACTTGAAACAGCATACTTGTGCTGCCATCTTTCGTCCGCTGCCTGTAGCTATTGGTTCTCTCTTTGAAGTTTTATCGATCTTACTCATATTTGATTTAGTTTAATAGGTGTTTACAGACTTTGCGATAGATGCCGCTTTTTGTTTAGTTCCACAACTCCGTAATAGATGGCGCTTTAATAAATATTTAATGTAAATTTTTTACGATACCACCAGTTTCTTCATATGGCAACAATTTCCATTTGACAAGTTGACAGCTTCGTAGTGATTGGTCAGCTGATCTTTGTTTACCTTTTTCACCGGCCAATGGCGTATCAGATTGAGATTTTTGTAAGTTTCAACGGTGGAGATAAACAGATTTATGAAATAATCTCACTATATTGATATATTTATTATATTAGATTTCGTTTAATTCACAAGATAACACTAGATGGACTACATAGTCATTCACAGAATACGAATATTTCACTTCAGTATTTAATTTCTTATTTTAAGAGTTTTTATTGATTAAACAAAACAGAGATCGATGTTTACTGTTCCTGTGGGGTTGCCAGTCCAATAAATATTAATACCCGTTGGATACAATTATCACCATCTTTTCCCCAGATACTTATATAAAATAGATAGGCAGGTAACATTTAAATATTATGACAAATAGTTATAATTTTAATCGGGCACTATTCCCAAAGAGGCAACATTTATCAAAGGAAATAAATAATAATATCTTGGGACATTTTACACAAATCGACCTAGTCCCTGGTAAGCTCAATTGAGGCTTGTGATGTGACGGGCGACGGTAATATGTATAATAGAATAAAGATAGATACATATGTAAAGATACTAAAATACATAATAGGCAACCATGACCAAGGAACAAATATACATCTTTAGTAAATGAAGTCAATCAATTTCAAATGACAATTGAACGCTTTTCCATCGTTAAAATTGCCTAAGCACACTTTACAGTGGCCATTTTTCCTTGAGTTATACCAACGAATATGTAAAGCATCAATATACCAATACAGTATTTTCTTTAACGGCTCATATATGCTCCATTTCTGTCAGAAGCGTGGCTGCTTATCTCCTCGCGTTGCTTTTGAAAAATAGATATTGGTGGCTTGCCTTCTTGCTTAAGCTATGATGCATCCATCGTGAGAAAATATACGGAGTTCGATGTGGCTTTGCCCGTAATGGGTAATGTTGTATGAGGTATTCATGATACGCGTGTTGAAAAGTGGGCTTTTTATGAACGAATGATATTATTTAAGCACATGAAGTGAGTGGAAAGCTAAACATATACACCGTGATCTCTAATAACCCGAAAGATTTTAACCACGCATTTTTGATGTAAAAACAAACAAAAAATATTACATGACTTTTGTCATTTTTGGCGAAAAAAAAATTTTTTTTTTAATTTTTTTTTCAATTGTTATTTAATTTTCGAATGTATTTTAACATAAAAAGTAAAAGTTATTCATAAAACTAGCACTTACATTGAGTGTTAAGGTTTCTTTTTACAAAAACCTCATTTTTAAAAGGTTTTATTTCTCACTTTTTGACATCTATTTATGAGGTTAGTGAGACTATTCTCCATAATGGCACCAACGCCGTTAAAAAGACCTTTTTTACCGAGTTAAAATTAGAAAATATGTTTTTTTTTAATTGGTAATAACTCTGAAACTAGGCGATACCCAGAAAAGTTTATACGACATTATAGTTTCTAAATGCGGTCAGGAACACACTGTTAAAATCTTTCGGGTTATTAGAGATCACGGTGTATACATTACAGCACGAAAAGCATTCAACATTTTACAAAGCATTTTGCGAAAAAAAGAGATTATTTTGGCAGTACTAAGTCTTACAGCGAAGTACAATGTAAATTAATCGCTGCACTAGTGCGGAAAAGTGTCAGTTTCTATGCACTGGTTTACCTTTTATAAGATTAATTATGACCTTTAATAAAAGATTATTTTGGTAGTACTAACTAGGCCGTACATAAAAGTACAACGTAAATTTATTGCTGCTCTAGTGCAGAGAAGTGTCCTTTTTATATGCATTGGTTTACCTTTAATAAGATTTAAATGCATGAACGGGCCCTATGTCTAAGATTTCGCTGTCCGTCATTTTTTAAATCTCAATTATTTACTCGTAAAACTCAAATAATGCACGTTTATTGCTCTTTTACAAGTATTTATGTAAACTCCTTATTGTCTAATACAATTTGTCTATTACCTAAGTAAATCTGCCTCTCTTTATTTCGTTTCTTTTAAAGAACGTATCAATAATTTTCTCATTTGAATTCAATAAAACTGACATTATTGGATACATGGATATTGCAAATTGCGAAGCATATTCTACAGTATTCCCGCAGCTTCGAGTAATTGAATTAATCAAGCCACAGAGGCTAGGCACTAATTACTGTAACTCTATCCGATTTCACAAACTTGCGTTAATTATTCAGATTGCTAAAATCTTTACGATTATTGCACGTAATAGCTTGCTTGTAATTAATAAGGTTAAAGCAGACAAGGTTGGAATTATGATGCTTGTAAACAAAAGGTGAAATCTAAAATTATAGTAATAAACAGGGATCGGAAAAATGTGCGTCATTGTTTGCAATAATATGGACATGACTACAAAATTGATTAAATGAATAATCAAACGAATAATTTCTTGAAATTTGATTTAGAAGCTTTAAGGTGACTGTTTAAATTGGTTTTCATAGTTACCGGTGTTAAATATGGAATTTTCTGAAAATTATTAAATGATTAATTATTCAATCAACTTAAGTCATGTCCATATTATTGCAAACAATGACGCACATTTTTCCGATCTCAGGTAATAAATCGTCGACCGTAGGTTCAATTAGGGTAAGGGACAAAATACGACTTTACAGGAGAGCCCAACAAAGTTTTTTTTTCTGCTTATTCGCTCATAACTTTTATTGTATTTGACCTTTCCTGGCTCCGATTTCACACGTATTCTTATATTTTGGTGCTCTTTCCGCCTAAATAGTATTTATTTACGTAGACTTAATAATAAGGAAAATTGGTGTCCGTTACTCTAATGTGTTTCATTACTAACGTCGATTACACTCGTAGCGATTTCTAGTCATGTCCCTTACGCTAATTTGACTTCGATTTACAGATCCAATATCATTAACAAAAAATAAAGTAAGGGTATTTTAATGATTTTTTTTAATTAAAGCAAAATAATGTAAGAAAGTGTATTTGTAAAAATATGCTACGTGAGTTTTAGCGTAAGGATGATCGGTTTTGAAAAATAAGAAAAAAAAATAAGTTATTTTGTCTAAATGTGTATAGGAAATTCAAGTCCTATTGTTTGTGTGGTTTACTTGAAATGTCTTATTCCCAAACCTGTACCTACGCTAAGTTTTTTCTTGGAATGAAACATAATTATTTTCGTAATAATATTTATTTCTTGTCAAAAAATAAACAAAGATACATACATAAAGCTGATCAGAATCTCGTTTGAGTATTCAGGTAAAAAGTAAGTTATTATGTTTGATAGTTTTACCACACAGTAATTATCTAAAAATAATTATGACAGAAAGAAACCTAAATAATGTACTTTTTTCTTTTTTAACAGATCATTATCAGTTAAATATAACTTACTTAAAAAATAATTGACAGTCTTAACACAAATAATAATCATTTTTATCATTCATAACATAAATTATAATAAACTTTTTTAACAGGTATAGTATTATAACTTGGATTATTTCAATTAACTAGTATAAATGAGAATAATATTATGTCGCATTATGTAATTCGTACACTAAGTAAAAGACGGGAAATCTATCTCGCTGCGACATACTGTCGCACCAATCATGTTCTAAGCGTGTAGGAGAATATACCCATAAAAACCAGAGACATAAAAAAAGTGACTGAAATAGTTCGATTGTGAACTAGAGTACAATACAATACAAAACTCTTTATTGCACACCTCACACGTAATAAATAACAAAAGTTCACAAAACAAAAGAAATACAAAAAACAGAGGTCACAAAAGGCGGCCTTATCGCTAAAAAGCGATCTCTTCCAGACAACCTTTGGATAGTGGAGACACGATTACAAAAATGTAGGTAGTAGGTGGTGCAGAAAACCTATCGAGAGTAGGGCTCACGGTACACGTGTAAACCGCCAAACCGGATACCCGTGTTCTTAAGCCCGACGGTACTAAGAACCCGAATTACACGAACCCGCCGGGTACCCGTGTCCGTGTCCAATACACGGATACCGTT
This sequence comes from Thaumatotibia leucotreta, assembly GCA_025490895.1. Lineage (NCBI taxonomy): Eukaryota > Metazoa > Arthropoda > Insecta > Lepidoptera > Tortricidae > Thaumatotibia > Thaumatotibia leucotreta. The sequence goes on from JALPQI010006402.1 coordinate 10,152, forward strand.
TACACGAAACCGCGTGCTACCCGGGTACCCGGGTACTTAAGACCGAACCGAACTTGTTCGAAATAGTTTGAGCAAATGCAAATAAGGTATATTATTGAATGTAACCTGCAGCTTCATATCGACACTACAAAACACTACCTGTTCAGGAAAGGTCAGCTGATGTAACTTTTTATTAATGTTTTATAAAAGACTCTTATCTGTTACGCAATAAGGTCTATTTGACACAATTAGCCTTCCGCTTATCTATCCATTTGTACTGTAGCTCTTAAGTCTCATGACCCATTCTTACGCTTCTCATCAAGGACATCCCCGAACCCGCGGGTAATTAAAGTCCGTGTAAATAATACCCGTGTACCCGTGTGCCCGTGCAGACGGGTATTATTTACACGGATTTTAAATACCCGTGTAAATCGGGTCAGAACCCCGTGTACGTGTAACACGAACACGGGTATGAGAAACGTTGACACGAAACCCGGACACGACCGCGAGCCCTAATCGAGAGTACCTATCGATATTCTAATTATTCTGTGGTACCGGTACCACTTTAACCTTAACCAAAACGTCCCGCAGACTGATAATAACTACGACTAAAAAGAACAGATGAAGGCAAACCTGAACCTAAAGGAAAATTTTCCTTTACAGCCAATATAAATCAAGCATAGAAAACAATATTCACGGTTACTCATCATGGCTGCATTGAAACATTTAAAGACTACCCTTTTTCTTCTATTCGTTGTGGCTGTTGTCAGCCAAGCTGAAAAGCGTGCACCAAGTTGCGATAACGCGTGCGGGTCAGAGGGAGACAAACCGGGGCAATGTTGCCAGCAAGAGGGGTACTCAGGATTCAGCTGCTGCGATGGACAACAGATATACTGCGAGGACACGATGCGTGGGGGTGACATGGCTTGTACGCAATGTACGCCCCCCAAAAACATGGCCATGAAAAATCTGACCATGAGTAACGTCTCTGATATGATAATGTTTCCCGATCGAAGAGTTCTGCATGACAAACGATATCAATAATTATTAAAAAAAACCGACTTCAACCGATATCTCCAAGATCCCATAATCAGACCCCAACTTGATGCCAACGGGACTAACTCGGTTTATTCTGAAGTCGGTTAACAATTTATTTATGGAAATCGGTTGACGTGGTATCGAGTTGTTCATCCAATTGTCGTGCACAATGCACATGCTTAATGCCAATTAAGACTTATAATTATCAGAACTGGACCAAATTATAATGGGACCATCAGCTTTCGAATAAAAGAAGAACCATCGAAATCGCAAACAGTTGTATTGAGAACCTCCTCCTTTTTGAAAGTCGGTCGAAAACACTATAATTCCATTTTATAATTTACTTAATGAACTTTGTTATCGGAAGCCTTGGATAAGAAATGATGGCAAAGTAAAGAGTTGGAAGAAATTACTTCATATTTTATTATTACCTATTAGTACAGATTTTGTTTAAATATTTTTTATTCATATATTAGCTTTGAGTTTTTCAAAAGTCTTCGATATTATAAGTACTTGTATTGTTTCTAATTTTTAATAAGCATGTATGAAATAAAAATGGCGTATCATTGGGAAATAAATGGTGAAATTGATTTTAGTTTGTACATTTTGCATACTGCGCAGAACACCCCTTTAATTAGGATAATTTTTTGTTCATGCCTTGTCGCGATTCTACACAATAGATTTCATATAATCTGAACGTGATCACTTGTGTCTGCGAAAAATAATTATATAACATGGACGTGTAACGTGTTCAATGTGCCAGGATGGGCAGGACTTAGCGCTTTTCTTAACACCGCGCATATTTCGGTGCAACATTTTTGACAAATGTTTATAGAATATGGCCAATCAAAACATTGATGGACCAATCACAACTATTTTTAAATGGCGGTTTAAGTTTTTATAGGTTGACATGGAAATTCAATACCGTGATGCATTGAAGAGGTGGTGACATTTGTCAAGTAAAATTCAGAACCGTTTTTGAAAGGCAATTTAGTATGGCATGCTGCTTCCATGTTTTATTTGTTCGTAGACTTGTGTAATGATTTCTACAAAATCTTGAGTCTTCCTAGCAGCAACTCTGCACAACATGGTCAAAATCAACGCAAACTTTTTTTATTCAAAAGTGCTTTTGCTATGCTTATTCAAATAAGCATAGCAAAAGCACTTTTGAATGTACTCCCAGTTTTAAAGCTACACTACTTCGGGTTCGAATCCCGGCCAGGGCATTATTAAATTTGTGTCTTTATTTATCACAAATACTTGTTTCTTGGTCATGGCTGTCTACTCGTATGTATTTAAGTATCTATAATAATATTAAATTATTAATTCATTCCATCAAAGAAATATTCTGTCAAGTATAAAGTTTAAACATAACATACAAAAAATTAGCGTAACGCACACATCGTATAAAAAACTATGCGAGCAAATTAAAGTAAGGAACAATTATTTCAATACAACACGCAATCACTTTAGGGTATCGGCAAAATATTTTTTTTCGATCTCAAAATTATTAGCGTAATAACACTTTTGTTATTTTCTCATCAAAAATAAACCGTGTAAGGGTCATTCTCTAAATGCAAGGCCGGTTACCTTGTTTAAATTCGGTTGCTTACGTACATTACACTAATTCTTAGTAGCTGTGTAGAATTTTTTTCTAATTACTTTATTTTTTGGAGCAATTTTGATCCGGTACACCCTAAAAAAAAATAGGGTAAGGAACATTTTTTTAAAGCTAGAATTTTTTTATATACACCATTCGAAAGAGCGCAAAATTCTGAACAAAACTGTATACTTAACTCATTTTCGCCATTTTGTCCCTTACCCTAATTGAACCTACGGTCGACGAAATCATAGAGTCACATGTGAACGTACGTAATGAATATTTTGCGTATGTACGGCGTTTTTATTTCGTCATTATCGTCTCAGCAAATGTCACAAGAGGTGACCCTAAGAGTAAAGTTTTGATACAAAGGTAACTCAGTACCAGTACCAAGTCCAGCAAATATTCCCTGTTCATGCGACTCATCCTTCAGTCATGGTACTAATCGCGAGCCTACAATTACGAGTCCGAGCGGTTGAAACGCTCGGAGGAAAATCACACACGCACTCCACGCAGTCATGTAATTATATTTTAGACTGAAAAGTATGGGATTGCGTACTCTTACCCTTTGCGTACGTATACCCCGCGTGACTTTATTACCTATTATAGTCGTATTTTTCTTATTTGTACTGGTTCTATTCCTAAATAATTAAAGTGGTATTTAAAAAAAAGAATGTATATTTGTTTCTTTTATATCAATAAAGGAAAGTCTCAGAGAAGTAAAACGGGCCAGCTTAAAGTTTTAAGACAGTTTTCGGCCAGTGCCCAACTTATCTTTCCACATTGTATATTGGATTTAATTTTTGATCAATCGTATATCCACATCATATTTTCTACTTTACAATGTTTTTGTGAAAAGGGGCGCAACGTAAATATCTGATTAGACTCCCTTTGACGGCTCTCATTAAAATCAACTCATTAGAAACTCCGTCGCGAACATAATACGACGAGGACCTAGCCTCGTATATTTTAACCCGTTTCATAAAATTGAATTAGTAGGTAGTACGTATAAAATTAAGCATAATTAAATTCCTTTCCACAAGTAAAATCGATGATTATTATTCTATATTTATGTTCATAATAGAAATGAAAAGAAAGTTTATATACAATAAAATTGAGAAGAAATGAACACGCAAAAGAAAGAAAATTAGGAACAGTGACTTACGCATTCTGTTTAGCATTAATAATTAACAAAAATATCGTTAAAAATAACACAGACTTTTTTATGTAGGTACTATATCAAGATACCAAATCAAAAACAGTACCTAATAAGGGCAAAAAAGTTTTTATCTTGTATTTAAGTATCTATCTATAACATGTATCATGACTTGGTACTCACATCACAAGCCTAAATTGAGGTTACCGTGGAACTAGGTCGATTTGTTGATTTGTCGATATCCCAAAAATATTTATTTAACTATTAATATTTCCGTGCATTTTATTCGTAAATCTGTTTTTACCAACAACGCATCCTAAAATATCGTCTGCCTGCTGAGTAAGGTGTATATCCCAATCCCAAATAAACGTCTATTTCTGATACGGGATAACATAATAGATTTATAATGCTTCATTGAGCACGCATACGAATTTGCGTCCCACTAACCCAGTTCATTGATGAACCTTCAATACGCCGTGACGCCTTACGCCTCTTTAAGCGTAAATCGACCACTTGAGACGGCTACGAAGATAAGACACGATTCGATGAGTTGCCGTGGCGTAAAACTCCGAAGACGTAGATTGAGCTTTATAATTGGGTAACATGAGTGAGACCCAACCTTGGACTCATTTACATTTTACCCCGGAGTGCTTAGACAAGTTGCCAATTCCTAACGCTTAACCTGAGAGCGACTGTAAGTAAGTACAAATTACTTACACTATATTATTTTAATTTATGCTAACTAGGTAGTCAGAAACAAAAAAATATTTTGAACAATTTGGGGAGGAAATGAACAGTTGATTTAACTACATCAATATGATTTTTTTCTATGTCCAATTTTGGTTCTGAGGTTCAATAATCGTATACAGTGTGTAAATCTAATACGGGCGAACAATTAAACCAGGCATGGGATTCATTAGTGTGATCATGGATTACAAGGTTTTTTCAAAATTACTCTTAATTATGACCCCACAGAATTTTTTTAAGATTATCGGAGCAGCAATGTAGATACGAACATTTGTTATTGTTGATATGGCAGTTATGTCATCTGCTTTTGAAATTAGCTGTCAACGAGTGTTTAACTCGCGTATGTTGCTCTACATTGCGCGCAGAATTATTTTGTACGGAAAATTTTGTTGCTCTTATTTTAAGTAAAAGTTATTTGAATGTACTTATTATGTCGTAAACTAATACCCATTAAGAGCTTCGCCCGTATTAGACTTACATCCTGTATATAGAATAGTACATTACATCAGAGGCCAGGAAAATGAGGATTTCCGGCCAAGTTGGTATATTGGCAAGTTGGGATAGGTAACGAGGCCGGGAATCCGTTTTCACGCCTAGGCATGTATAGTGCTTTTCTCAAACATACAAAGAAATACAAAAAATAATGACAATGTTGTCGAAATTAAAAAAAAAGTTACTTTGTAGGCCTAGACCTTAAAAGTGTTATGAAATTCCATTTCCATCCCAGAGAGTTACTGCGCCCTAAAAGCGATACTTCCGAGTCTATTTTAAGGAACGTAAAGACAATATTTCATTGCATGTTTAAAAAAAAAAAATTAAATGTCTTTTTATGTCCTTTGATTCAACAGGCGATAGTGCGATACTGAACCGGTAATCATAATATTATGTTATTTTTCGCATGATGTAAAACCAGTGTACAAAATACTTAAGTTTATACATACACATTTGTAGGTATACATCATATTTCATATGTGACCTAACATGTGACAGAAATATATTCACAAAAAAATTAACTTAACATACCTAGGTATTCGATTCAGGGTTTATTTTTCAGAACGTCATACACAAAAACCCTTTCCAAAGGTATTGTAAAGCTTTTGGCCGAAAAACCGAGTAAGTGAATCTCTTTGAGAACAAAGCAAATGAAATTACCCGTTTATAAATTCTTATTGTCGGCTTAAACCTCCGAACGAGCTTTGAATCCGACACATAATAAACTTAAGCCGTTCGTAAAGCCACAGCTGAAGTATAAGCACTGACATAAAGCAAAAATAAAACCGGAGTTTACCTTATCTACAGTAGCCGTACCATGACTTGTTATTCGATTCGTAAAGTAGGCGAGTTGCTATCAGATATATACACCGTGTTTTTATTGATTTCCGTTAAATTATTTAGGTCAAAAATTATAAATTTGTCTAAGAAACTAAAGTCCATTCATCCTTAGTTGTCTCATCTAATAAACAACTTTCTAACCTAAAAGCACACGTTTTCTGTTGTAAACTGCTGTTACTTTGATTAAAATTAAGCAATTTACTAATCACTACGGACGGACTGCACAAATACGGACTCAGGTATTTTGGTATTGGAAAATGTGGCAGTTTACGACAGAAAACGTGTACTTTTAGGTTAGGAAGTTGTTTACTAGATAAGATAGCTAAGGATGAATTGACTTTAGTATCTTAACTCTTACTGTTATTGAGTTATTAAAAAAATAAGTTTAATGACTGAACAAGTGTATTGCAACCTTAATTACATCCTAATGGAACTTATTTTGACATGTGCCGTCAGTCACCTGACAAATTATTCTTAACGTTGTCTCACACTTACCATTTCATTTATTATATATGAAAACAAAAAAAAATCCAATTCGAGTAAAAGCACTATACCAGGTAGCTCCAATTAACGTACCAAGCAGCCTGTTAAATTTAACGGAATTAAAAAAACACGGTGTATATCGAAGCGACCGGGGTGCTCATAAACATCTGAGCAGGGTGCTCATAAACATCTGAGCCGGGTGCTCATAAACATCTGAGCAGGGTGCTCATAAACATCTGAGCAGGGTGCTCATAAACATCTGAGCAGGGTGCTCAGACAAGTTGCCAATCGCTAACGCTTAATCATAAATCGTGAAAAGGTAGCTAATTGTCTTTGTCGCACTAATATGAAAGAGTGACAACTGAGTGACAAGAGAGGGAAACTACGATAAGCTACCAAGCGCTAGCGATTGGCAACTTGGCTAAGCATCCTGGCGTGTTACAGCGTTCGAGTGTTTGTTCAGATATTTTTGAGCGCCGTGTCCGAGCATATCTGATGGCGACTGTCCAATTCAATGGGAGCGTAATAGATTGCTTTACGTATCGAGTAAACGCAACCCTAAAGGTCAAGCCACACCGGATGCGTGTGCGTGGCGTACGCGTTGTACTGTATACAGCGTGTATCTATGATACTGGCTTTTATCGAAACCGAGGAATGCGATGCAGATTTCTAGCCAAACCGTGAGCATTATTCGATTCAAAATGCTAATTTTAAAAGTAATTAACTTTCCAAGAAAAGTTAATTGAGAAGCAATGTACTTTAAAATGAATCGTTAATTTGCACTTGATAATGACAGATCGCAGCCACTCACGACGTTTGACAATTAAGCAGCACACGCGTTACATTGATCGTTAGGAGGAAATAAAATTAATTGTACGGTCAATTTAATTATTTGTCAAATGTTAATACTTGAAAACGATTGCTAGTAATGCGTGTTATTACCCATTTTCGTAAAAGCCCGGGTCATGGAAACACAGTATAAATGTCACATTAAATGACACACCACTTGCGTGGCGTGCACGTGCGCGTGATGTGCAAGCAGTGTGCCATCTATTGTTACGGGTCGGCGAGGGGTGCAATAAAGATCACTCAGTACATAGACACAATTTAATAAGATAAAACAAACTAATACTAATAATTAAACTAAGAGAGGGCGCCAGGAAGGGTTTTTTGTCGGATGGTCGACTCGGTACACTTCCAAACCGCTGCCAAGTGAGTATGATAGCTCAATCGAGTTTGTGTTGTTTTATTTTATAGCCACCAACCAAAAGCCACTCGACCATCGAGCACTTACTCGGACGCTGGAAATTAGCGACCAGTAGTAGAATGTAATTTACTCGGCGTTATAATGAGCCTTAACGCACGGACCGAAGGTATCAAATTAAAATCAGACTTTAGGCTTGAATCGCTTAGCATCGGACATAACATGCCCCGTCCCTCATAAAAAAAAATAAAACTCTTTTATTTTTTTTCATAGTAAGGCTTCAAATCTTTAATATGCCACACCCCAATGCTTTTACCCTGGACGTTATTCAACCTAAAAACAATATCAGATAATTTTTCAACTACAATAGCTCTGTCAAATTTAGGAGCCAGCTTAGCCATAAACTTACTACTAGCTTTAGACAAAAATTTTGTTCTTCTCCAGACTATATCTCCAAGCTGAAACGTTGCAGGTCTTGATTTTTTGTTGTAACGCGGAGCACTCCTAATGTGCGAGTTCAATATTTTTTCTTGGACTTCCTTAAAAATCGTAAGTCTTTCTTTCAAACTGTCAATATAAGGACCCGTATTTAATATCTCATTATCTGTCGGAATAACTACTGGTAGAGGTAACGGTAACGGAGTCAAATTGGACACCGTAGTTTCCCTACCGTAAAATAAGTATGATGGAGTACGCCCAGTAGTCTCGTGAACGGCTGTCCTGATTGCGTGGCCTAACTCATCGATGTTGCTGTCCCATTCATTGTGTTTCTTTGTCGTTAAATACGAAGAAATCATAGTCCCTACCACGCGGTTTACCCTCTCGGTTGGGTTGCTCTGGGGATGATAATGCGGAGTATACCTAATTTCTATGCAGTACTTAGTAGCCAAATCCCTAAACAAATGCGACTCAAACTGTTTCCCATTATCACAAACAATTACCTTTGGTGCCCCGAAAAGTAAGAACTGCTTTTCCAATGTTTCACACATTTTGTCAGCCTTACCCGTCCGGAGAGGAAATAAGAGCGTGAACTTACTAAATAAACAAGTTATAACTAGCAACATCGTGTTACACTTTTTACTTTTGGGGAAAGGACCCATAAAATCCATTGCCACCATTTGCCAAGGGTATGTAACTTCTCTGTGTTGACCCATCTGACCCAATGGTAGCTCCTGTGAAACTTTGTGACTGGCACAGCATTCACGCGCCTTGACGTATTGTTTCACATCCTTTAACATATTATGCCAAAAAAATTTTTGCTTTATCCTAAAGTATGTCTTTCTTATGCCTAAATGACCAGAAGTGGGGATGTCATGGCATTCTTGAAGAACCTTTTTGCGTAAAGGCTCAGGCACAAATAGTTTCCATACATCCTCCTTGTTAGGGAACTCCTTCATTTGGACTTTCTTGAAGAGTAGTCCGTTGCTAACAGTCCAACCTGAATCAGTTTCCTCGGACAAAACCCTTGACACCTTATTTCTGTACCAATCGTCCTTGTGAGAATCTAATATTTCTATAATACCAATCTCACCATCTTGTTTAGGTATACTGCGTGACAAGGCGTCAGGTACTGTATGGCATCTACCGGGTCTGTGTATTATGTTAAAATCGAATTGTTGCAACTTCATGGCCCAACGTGCTAGCCTACCATGTGGATCCTTCATTTTATGAAGCCATAGTAACGCGCTGTGATCCGTAATTACCGTAAAGCTAGTACCGTCTATGTAGGGTCTAAACTTTTCAATCGCAAACACAACACTAAGGAGTTCTCTTTCTGAAGCCGAATATTTGACCTCTCTGTCGTTTAGCTTCCTACTCAGATAAGCGACCGGCTAGTCGATATCCTCTACTTTCTGACAGAGGACCGCTCCTATCCCAGTATTTGACGCGTCACACTGAATCACAAACGGCTTCGAGTAGTCAGGGCATGTCATTACCGGTGTAGTCGTTAACAGTGTCTTTAAATTCAACCACGCCGCTTCCGCTTCTTCCGTCCAAATAAACTTCTTATTCTTCCCCTTCGTTATATTATGTAGTGGTGCTGCTACTATTGCAAAATCCCTAACAAAGCGTCTGTACCAGCTAGCGAGCCCAATGAATCGTTTCAACTCAGTGAACGATTTGGGTCTAGCGAAATTTAATATTGCCTCCACTTTTTCAGGATCCGTTCTCAGTCCATCCTTATCTATTATATACCCCAGGTACCTTAAACTAGGTCTGGCGAATTTGCACTTATCCACATTAATGGTAAGATTTGCCCTCTTTAAAATTTCCATAACATTTCTTAAAAGTCTTACATGATCCTCAAAACTAGCCGAACATATTACTATATCATCCAAATACGCCCAAACCTTGTCATCCTCAGCCTGGAATAATATGTCCATCAGTCTTTGTTGTGTTTGAGAGGCGTTTACTAATCCGAACGGCATTACCTTAAAATGAAACAACCCTCTACCGGGAACTGCAAATGCCGTTTTCTCCTTGCTGCTTTCATCTAATTCTATTTGCCAAAAAGCCGATTTCAGATCTATAGTACTGAGGAATTTAGCGTTACGTAGACTATCTAGAATGTTGGCTACTCTAGGCAAAGGGTAAGTATCACGTTTTGTAATTTTATTAAGTTGTCTGCTGTCCAAGCACAACCTATTATCCCCGTTAGGTTTCTTAACAATTAACACCGGAGAACACCACGAACTGTAGGATGGCTCCACCACGTCCTTGGCTAGCATATTATCTAACTCCTTTTCAATGTCCTTCTTGATTGCGGGAGAGAAATTATATTGTTTCTGATGTACAGGTTTGCTATCACCAGTGTCAATACTATGTTTCAGAATTTTCGTTCTTCCTAACCCGTTGCCAACTGTCGTTTTCATCTCGTTTATGACCTCCTCCAACTGGTCTAGCTGTGATGATGTGAGGCTTTCCTTATCAATTATTGCCGGAATGTTAACAGTATCTAGTGCCCCTACCTCCACCAGAATATTAGACCTCTTAGATTTTAGTTGCAACTCAATCCCAAACACATCAAAGAAATCTTGGCCTAGAACTAGTTTTTGACGTAACGTTGGCATGACCATAACGGGAAACACCTTAAATTGCTCATCAAACTCGATAGGGACATCAAAAATCTCAGTGATCGGGTGAGGTGCCCCGTCAGCTGTAGCCAACTCCATAGTGTCTTTTCTGATAGACCTTAAGCCAAGTCTCCTCAGTGTTTCAGCAAATATCGGATTCACTACCGAACGGTTTGCTCCTGAATCCAACAAACCCAGACACGAATAACCCAAAATATCTAAACGTACATAAGACCTATTGTCATTAACCTTTTTTACTAAAAGTGAACACAAATCGCTATCCTGATGTTCAAAAAAAACCCGAATGGTATCTAACCACTCCTGCCATTCCCTGCCTCCGCGTTCACGGGAGAAATTCCATTGGCAGGTCTTAAATTTCCCCCTTGTTCTTTTCCCGCACATACACAGTCATTTGTCGTTGCGCCGAACCTTCCACATCTATAACAAAATAAGGCGCTGCTTTGATACAGTACATTGCCTGAACACATGACCGCTTTCACGACAGTTCCAGCACCGTTTCATCGGCTGCCCCTGTCCGCTAACCAGTGCTGACCTTACTGCTGCAACTTCTGTTACTTCTTTTGTAACACCTACCGCTATATCATCGTTTCTTCTATATGCTAGGTCGGGTTCTAATAGATTCACAGACACCTTGGGTTGCTCGAAACTTTCACAATTTATCTTTGTTCTCTCAACTATTCTTAAAACGTTAATCATGTCCGGAACTGAACTGAAAGTATCCCTACAAATGGCCCGCTGGTAATACGGTGACAAATTCTTTTGAATGATTAAAATTTTTTCACTTTCCGACAATTTACTAGGTAGCCTGTTAAACATATTCTGCATAGCCGAAATATATATCAGCACGGCTTCAGCGCTCCCTTGAGTTCTTGCTCTTATCTCCGCCATAAGCTCCTCCTGATAATACGGTCTCTGGAAAGCACGCTTCAACAAGATGACCAACTCATCCCAACTGTCGGCATACTCTCTATTGGCCCTGAACCAAACCAAAGCGTCTCCTTCAAATAAATCAATTGCGTAACGCCATAAGTCCTCACTCGTAGCATTTCTAGCATCTTTTAACTCCGTTACTCGCTCCAAGAATGCGTTCACACTCATTTTATTTCCTCCCGTAAACTTAAGGCCCCACTGATGAACAGGAATTAACTTACGCTTCGGAGCATCTTCGTCAATAGTTGAATACCGTACTAATCTGGATCTACTACCCCCCTCCTGATACCAGTTAGTACCTGAGAACGCTACGCTTCTATCAACCCTATCCATATTATCTTGGTGTTCGTGTTCCACGTCAGGTTTAGGAACCGCGCTTGAGCCTCCGGAAGTAACTGCATCCCCCTCCAATTTCTGAATGATTTGATTACCGAGGTCACCTAATGTTCGCTGTAAAATTTCTTTGTCGTCTGCCGTCAGATTCTCATCCTCAACGATACCGTCCTCACCTTCCAACTTATCCAAAAGAACCTGACTTTGCTGCATAAGCACCTTTCTACGAATTTCATCAGCCTCTGTATCGTTTTTTAACAAAGCTAATCTATTTTGTACATGATACAGTCTGGAGACCAACCGTCTAAATAATACCCTGTCTGGTTTACCCGTAAGCTCAGATATGTAATTCGACAGAACCTGTAGCTTTGCTGAGCAAATTTCAAGCTCAAAATTACCTGGTTTTATTTTTGGGTCCCTAAGCTCCAAACTAGACTGCATCAACTCCTTTAACAACTTCTTCATTACTGGTACAGTTGTTGCCTTTAGAACAATTCCGCGGCACGCGAGCTCATACTCAAGCTCATCCTTTAATAAGAATAGCGGGTCCATGACAAGAGAAAACAAAATACCAACGGAAATGCTATATGTAATCAACTTTGTGAAAGTCACAAAAAATATCAATTAATACTTATACTAAAATGCTTGTTGAGCGGAAAACAATTTTCTTAGATATTTTAAAAGCCAAATTTCAATAATAACAATAATAAAATAACTACAATTTGAAATAAACAATAATCTAATCAAATAAAAATTTAAATAAGTCCCCCACTTTTACATTACTTTCCTAATATACAAATTTAGGAAGAAGTCGTTTTAACACACACTAATCGGTTTTAATTTTAACTTATAATTATAACTACCTACTTACAAGTTACGACTATAAAATATTTCGTTTCCTTTAATAAAATAACTACTGTCCATTCAATACAACCGTAACAATGTAACCGTTTAAACAGCTAAACTTATTCCTAGATATTTTCACAAACAGTTCACACAACAAAAATAAAATGCACAGATTGCATTTAAAACGCAACGACCTTTGACCCCTAACGACCGCTTGCCAATAATCTGTTTTAACGTTGGGCGCTATTTTGTTACGGGTCGGCGAGGGGTGCAATAAAGATCACTCAGTACATAGACACAATTTAATAAGATAAAACAAACTAATACTAATAATTAAACTAAGAGAGGGCGCCAGGAAGGGTTTCTTGTCGGATGGTCGACTCGGTACACTTCCAAACCGCTGCCAAGTGAGTATGATAGCTCAATCGAGTTTGTGTTGTTTTATTTTATAGCCACCAACCAAAAGCCACTCGACCATCGAGCACTTACTCGGACGCTGGAAATTAGCGACCAGTAGTAGAATGTAATTTACTCGGCGTTATAATGAGCCTTAACGCACGGACCGAAGGTATCAAATTAAAATCAGACTTTAGGCTTGAATCGCTTAGCATCGGACATAACACTATTATAAAATTTTCGACGCTATAACGTGCACGCCACGCACTCGCGCATGTGCACTTACTGTACACGTATCATGTACGAGTATATATTATCGTATCTGTGGCTCACCCTTTAGGTACTTGCTAATTCATGGTACGACTACAGGTATCGGAGTTCTCGTAGCATGATGGGCCTACATCCAACTATGGAGTCGATGTAAATATTACACATTATAGTTGCCGTAAAACTATTTGGCGACTGAGGGTATACTGCTATCTCTCTCACTCTGACCTGGAACTAACAAGTCTAACGTAGCAACAGGTATCGGAGTTCTCGTAGCATCATGAGCCAACAGCCAACTATTGAGTCGATGTAAATATTACTCATTATAGTTGCCGCAAAACTATTTGGCGACTGAGGGGTGAGGGCATACAGCTATCTCTCTCACTCTGACCTGGAAGTAACAAGTGTAACGTAGATAGCAAAACGCCTTCAGTCGCCAGATTGTTTTGCTGCAACTATACAGGGTGTTAACGGGGTCGTGATCCAAACTGTGAAAAACGTGTTAAGATGGTCTTTCTGAACAAGGTTTCCCATGGAACAAATATGAAAATCGCGAAAAAAATTTTACGGTTTTCATACCGACCGATGCGGAAGTGTTAATGATTTCCAGTATTGTTTCATAATGATGTAAACACATTATCAAGGGATTAGTATGGATAATTGTATACATATTAATGAACTTGAACTCAATTAATTAAAAAAAAAGTACGATTTTTCTTATGGGTCCCTTGGAAAACTTTGTTCAGAAGGATCATCTTAACACGTTTTTCACAGTTTGGATCACGACCCCGTTAACACCCTGTAATGTGTAATATGTATAAACCATATTCATAATACTCATCTTTGTTAACCTTTTGGACGCCAATGACTGATATATCGGCACCCAACGCCAAATACTAATTATAATTATATTCCCGGTTTAAAGACGAATATCAGACCTACACGCAAGTGCGTCAAGTTCAAATTATTTTTTATACTTTCTTTTTTAATACTTTGGTGTCGTGGCGTCCGAGTGACAGCTTTTGTATTTGACATGACGTTAAAAAGTTTTACTTTATTTATAAACACTCTGGCCAAACATTCTACATAGTTTAGTTATTATTATCATGATTATTATTTTCCGCATAAGTGTGTTATACTATGTGAGCGTTTCAACAGCCTAATATTGGTGGCATCATTTTTGCCGAAGTTTATAAGCGTCTCAATGTTATACTTCGTCATTTGTATAAGGTACCGTGCCTCCTTCAAATGACAAATTAAAACATTGTAACATTATTTACCTTGAGTTGTGTAATTGTCTAATAACAATAACATTTTATTTATCATTTGAATAGATACCCTCAGAAATTATCAAATGCGTTTTGGGCATATTCATTGTAATCAATACGAATGAGTATGAGTATTACAGGTATTTAAAATGTAATGTTAATATTGAATCCACAGCTCGCTTTAGCCATGTAGTGCTATGGAAAGTACGATGCATGCTTATCTCCGTTTCCGTAGCCAGTAGCAACACTATTTCATTTCCGCTGCAGACTAGACTGCTCGGCCCTTATCTCGCTTTTATTGGCCATTATTTTTTTAAACTTGAATACTAAACCATTAAAAAGCTAATTCAGTTGCTTTCAGTTCGGTTCGATTTGGGGTGCTTTAGCGGGGTTTGAAAAAGATTTTTGAACTTAAAATGCAGAAATAAAGAAGGTTATGTTTTCATTGTTATGTAATTATGATTTAGTTTTTATAACCATAGACATAAACAACTTTGACTAAATAGAAAAAGTAAAAAAAAAATCACATAGAGTCGTCGTCAATTTTTTTATTTTTGAAACCGTGTCGTGTCGATAATAATACATTTTAAGCACAGGTGATGCTTTTTTACGCACTAGTGCGAGAAGTGGTTAATTTATTTTCATTTCGAAACTGGTAAGGACATTTCTACTGAAAAACGTCGTACATTCAAAGGCAAAATAAGATACATATATATAAATGCTAAAAATATGTCCCATTACTTTTTTTTTTCGCACTGGTATCGTAATTTAACTATTACAGTGCTGCGTTAAAACTGAAAACTCTGTTATTTTTTCTCAAATGATTTATATTTCCTGTATTCACATGATTACTTAAGCAGTCCTGAAAATAATTTAATGCTACCAGCGAATATTTCAATTTAAAATCCGGCACTGACCGTAAAGAACCGCAGAAAGCGTTTCGATGTAAACAGTTCAACGAATTTTATAACATTGTAAAAGTTTGTGCCACAGCTGGAGCGAGTATGGGTTACGGTGCCCGGGGAAATGGGAACTTTATAATATTGTGTAACAGCCCTACTTTTTTGAACGAGGTGAACTGTATTGTTTTTAATAAGCAGATGGATTTATTTGTAGAAGTTTGTTTACCTTGGTTATTTTATACATAGACACACACATCACATGTACACAAAGGACCCCACAGCAAACATAGGGAAATAGGGGTTTCAGTTAAATCGCATGACATCTTAGTATGATGTATTTACAAGTCTCCTCATTATTTTGTATAAGGGCGCAACTCTCTTAGACTTATACTTTCAGAAATAATATATTTAATTGTTTTACACAATATATTACAAACATTACCTATTGAAGAGTCACTGACCATTATTTGATAAAGATTGATGATGGGCAGCAGCGTCATCATAGTGGACACATTACTGCGATCGCCAATCCGCTTGCCCAGCGTGGCGATTATGGGCATTTACCTCCTAATGCGTCTATATGCATAGTTAATAGGAGAGGCCTACGTCCAACAGTGGACTATCATAGGCTGATGATGATGATGATGATTACCTATTTTATGTAATTCCTCCTTTTTGCTCTATTTTGCATAGTTCTTAACACAGGTAACTGATAAAATAAATGTAAATGTGCCAGCTACATTAGTTGATTTGACTTCATAACATCAGTACTTAACTATCAGTGGGTATCATTTCGATATACCGATTTTAGAAAACATGACTAGTAAATAGAAAAATATATCCTTGATTATTTCTGAAAGTATAAGTCTAAGAGGGTTGTGCCCTTATAAAAAAATAATCTAAAGTTCGAGACTTTTGATTATTTTTTTATAGTACACCATACTAAAATTTAACGCGATTTGACTGATACCACTTTTTCCCTATGTTTGCTGCGGGGTCCTTTGCTTTTGTTGCTATGATGTTACGTCCCATGTATTTAATAGTCATTTCATGATAAATTTACCTACCTACTTCACTTAATTTATTTTTTTAACTTTCATCTATTGTAGGTACCTAATTATTCAAGTCTATTCTATTATTATTCTTTAATTTATAGCAATCACTGCACTCCAGGGCTACAAGATACGGGCTCAGCCTAGTTTGGGATCCGCCAGATATCCTATTTTTGTATGAATGTCTTGTTTATAAATGATTTTTTTTAGATGGTAAATTTGGTGCAGTGATAACTGAAAAACGAAATTCGTAAATTTCGAGGAATTGTCTCTCTCACTCTAATGACGCTTTCGTTTGAGTGACAGAGAAAAATCCTCGAAATTTACGAATTTCGTTTTTCGCGGTAGTAGGCCAGATACTTGCAAAGTCATGGAACGGCTACAGATCAAGGTTCTTTATTACTATTTTCATAAAGTTTTAATTTGTGCACTCAAGTTTAATAGGCACTCGTATTTTACGACAACGACGAGATTAAACCCCGAAAGTTAAAAATTGCGCTGCTGTTGCTAATGAAGGTTGCAACCATTAAATTGTACAACATCAAGCAAAACAAACTTAACTTTTCAAAACTTTGACAACCCAAACTCAGTATAAAAACTGTCACTACTCGTAGTAACCTCGTATGTCAAGCCATTTTGTTACGGATCGGTAAGGGATGCAATAAAGATCACTGAGTACATGAACACAATTTAATATAATAAAATCAACTAATTCTAATAACTAAACTAAGAGAGGGCGCCAGGTAGGTTTTCTCGTCAGATGGTCGACTCGGTACACTTCCAAACCGCTGCCAAGTGAGTATGCTAGCTCAATCGAATAACACGATTCGTGTTTTATTCTATAGCCACCAACCAAAAGGTATTGAATCTGAACTAAGATACGAGTTATATTTCAGGTATTTGTTACTCAGTGAGTTTTGCTTTTCAACCGATGCATGATATGGACTTTATTTGAGGACAGCCTAGCTCTTGTATTATTTTTAGGACCTAATTGACGTATTCGCGAGTTGAGACGATTGTGATTTTTATTTTGATTACAATATTTACAATGCATATTCTAATTTTACAGAAACAAAGGATATAAATATAAATAGGAAGCAGGAACAAAATATACAGTTGGTTTGTTTAAATAATTATTCTGCTAAGTACCAAACCAATAGAAAATTTAATAAAAAAATTTACTTGTCGGCTTCAGCCCACTTCACCTCGCGCTATTGCATAAAAACTTAAGTGCTCCAAAATAGAACGGTTCTTTAGATAATGCCAAACACTCATGTTTATGCTGTGTATAATTTTAGCAAATGGGTTGTAACATACTCGTAAATATCGGCAGTTGCTACAAGTGCCCTTATATCAAGCAATAAATTGGGATTGCTGGATATCTGCCATAATATAGTTTAATGAATTGCCTAGCCTAGTCTGATGCTTCCAAGGTTCTAACCTAAAAACTGGAACAAAGTGCAAAACTGGGTTTGGGTATTTGCAATATTGGGTATCGATTTTATAACAAAATATTCGGATAAAGAAGTCGCGAGACGGACCGAAAACGCCTGGATGAGCTTTTGGTCCATGAAGGAGCACATGAAGGGAAACCTCCCAATATCCTTAAAAAGAAAACTCATGGACATGTGCATTCTCCCCATCCTTTCCTATGGAGCACAGACTTGGTCTTTGACGAAAGCTCAAAAATCCAAACTCAAGGTTTGTCAGCGGGCCATGGAGCGTAGTATTTTGAGCGTGAAATTAGCCGATCGCATTAAAAATACAATACTACGCTCCAGGACAGGAATAACAGACGTAGCTGCAACTGCCGCAAAGCTTAAATGGGACTGGGCGGGACACGTCTGTCGGATGCCGGATGACCTGTGGGCTAAGTTAACCACACATTGGGTGCCACAACTCGTAAGGCGTCGCGGTAGACCGCGCCAGAGATGGCGTGACGAGCTTGACGTCTTTGACAAGGACTGGTGGGAGACTTCAGGGGATAGGGATACGTGGAAGAATTTGAGGGAGGCCTTTGCCCTGCAGTGGGACAGTACAGGCTCTTAATAATAATAATAATAAGGTTAGGTTAGGTTAGGTTAGGTTTTTTATAATGTGTTTATGTGTTTTGTATTGTTTTTGTATGTTTTATTGTATTTTACTTTTATAGACATTTTGTAAAAAACCTAGCCTAAGAGAATATTAGAATAAAGGGAATAATAATAATAATTCGGATACCAAGTTATGCGTCCTCGACAAATCATACGATTCCTGAAGGGTAAATCACTAATGCTCAGTAGCATACCGTTGTTATCTTTGTGTCAGTTTTTAGAGTTCTGCACCCAAAGGGTAAAACGGGACCCTCTTACTAAGGCAATTACTAAGGCAAATTTTTTTTGAAACCTTTAAAAAATTGAATAAAACGACACATTTTTAGTCCACTCAATCATTATGATGTATGGCTCACAAAATAAATAAAGGGGGACATACTAATGCGATTATATTTAGGTTCAGGGAAAGAGACAGTGATATAAGACTCATATAGCCTTGTCCCTTTCTCTGAACCTAAACTGAACCGCATCAATACGTTCGTTATGGTAACCCCCAAGAACAAAAAAAATTTAAACACCATTAGATAGAGCGGAAAATTTGCTGTCAAACTGTATACTCAACTCAATTTCGTAATTTTGGCAGTTAGGTACATTAATAACATTGGATGAGGGATGGTGAGCGACTGTTTGCTGTAGAGATCCTAAAGAGCCTTTGTCCAGCAGTGGACGTCCTCTGGCCGAACCGATTATGGTAATAATTTAGCGTTATTTCGAACTACCACTTTTTAGGTCAGATACGGCTTCGCTAGTTTGCTGAAAGTTTTGTAGCATGCACAATCAAACTTCGTGAAGTTTTGAATGGCAGGTCGGTTTGTTCTAAATTGAAGCGCATGCTAGTTTAATTTTATTGAGATACGCTTAATAAACAAGAGGTTAATTCTTGTCTACGTTATGTTAAAATTCGCTAAATAAAATTGGAAATATGTGATATTAACAACTTACTTACTCCTCAAGCGCAACGACCCAAAGTGAGTCTTGGCCTCCAACTCGACTGTTCGCCACTGACTCCGGTTCTCGGCAATTTCTCGCCAGTTTTCAACCTGGAGCTCCCGCCGATCCGCATCCACGACATCCGCCCATGTCCCAACCTGTCGGCGTGCTGTCGGTTTTCCCTCAAATGCTCGTTTCACCGCTCGATCGCTTTCCATACGCTCATATTAACATAGAGTAAAAAAAAATTGAGACTGTACTTTGGGTCGGACACATCAAGCTATAGGTTAAATAAATTGGTAGTCGTGAGATGGCTCTTATTTTTAACAGATTTCAAAAATGCAGGAGATTCTCAATTCGACTGATCAAAATCTTCAACTTATTTTTTTTATCGAACGGGTATAACCTTGAGTTGTTCCTATTGGCACCAAGTCGGGTTAGATAATGGGATCTTGGAGTAATCGGCTAATGTCTTTTTTTAATTTGGTGATTTATTTGTTAGATACTATTGACGGTGATTTTTCATGATAATTATTTGATGTGTCATATTATTATTTGGTTCATTGTTATTATGAGTGTATAGTTACAATTTACTGGTATGTAGTTGTAGGTACCTATAGTCAGTAGTTTAATAGGGCTAAATCACAGTAAATATATTATTTGATATGTTTCTCATTATGAGTCGATTGCCAAGGCCTTTAATAAAAACAATATTTTACGTTATAATTTTTGTGTTACGAAGTCAAATTTTATGTAACAACTTTTGACAGTGTAAAAGAGCAACAAATTTAAATTTTCTGCAAGCGACCCACGAAAGTCATTTTTTTTTGTTTGCTATATTTTTCTACTGCCAAAGGTTGTTAAACAAAGTATATCATACGGCTTGTATCACAAATTTTCGTAACACAATTGACGCGATTGTGATTTTTGTTTTGATTAAAGCCTTAACTATGTACATTTTTTTTGCAATTGACCCTTATCTTCAATCCAAGTAATCCATCAAGATAACACCATAAATGGCATTGCGTGTGCTTTCTGAAACTTAATCTTAATTTTATGCGCAGGCGATATTTGTAAAACGACAGGTCTTTACAAATTGTGCCACGTTAAAGTCTCATTATGTAATCATGTTATAATGGATCAAGCACGCGATACCTGACGCTTATATAATTTTGTATTTTAAATATGGACAGAAGGATAAAGGAGGGTCATTATGGTAACAGTACCAATACATAACAATGTAAATTTCTTAGTTATCATGATCAATCACATTATTAGTATGACTTAAAGCGAGATATTTACCATGAAAATTGAAATTATTGAGCACCGGATATTTTGGTACTGTTGCAAATGATGGTGGTACTACCTCGTGCAGGGTCCGCTCGGATAGCTACTTACCCGTTAACCTGCCGCTAAATAGCAGTGTTTGCACTGCTGTGTTTCGGTTTGGGGGTAAGATAGCCGGTGTAATTACTGGCATAGATAGAGGCAATCCATCTAAGTCCTCAGAGTAGGCAGCGCATAGGCGATTTTTTGATCCCTATGTCCATGGGCCTCAGTTCCTGCTTTCCATCAGGTGGGCTGAGAGCTCAGTTGTCTATCTTCGTCACATAAAAAAGTGCGAGTTTTAGTTGTGGTCTTCCCACATAATTAGGATAGCCATCTACCCTCTTTCTAAGTCGCACAGTGCTACCACCCGTCCATGAAATTCCAACCACTACTCATTTGAAACTCGAACATCACTACGTCACACGACACTCACGGTATCACCTCGCTTGTTTTTGAGAGTAACCATTTTTCGATTATTGAAATGACTTATCACTGAATGTCACTACTTACTTCATTTCTTTATTTATACGTCATATAAGTAGGTGTTTCTCTTTACAATTTTAGTATATTCTTTATTTCTTCATTTTGTGCATCAAATGTTACTCTATTCATTCATTTATGTGCACATGACCTTAGGAGAGTCAAACAGGTAAATAAATATGTCGAATATATCGTATGTTTATAAAACCCGGTTAAAAACATCCCCAGAATCCTTAGTAACTTGTATACGCAATGAATTTTATCTAAAATACTTTAGCACACTCTGTCACCGTATCTCCTTGTAATGTTTCCTATGACGTCGCTGCCTCCCTATATTACACAGTTCAAAGGGGTGATTTTTTATGAAGCTTATTTTAAATTATAAGCTTTTGCCGTGTAGTACTGTTAATAGCAAGACAGGTACTTCTACTTACTACTTATCCAACTGGTATATTGGCCTGTAGAGCTCCTAGACGGGGTTTTCTTTTTATGATTGAATTAATTTATAGGTAAGTACATTTTTTATAGATTATTTGCCGTTGAAATTACTTTATTCGGTAGATAAATACAATAATTACACAATAAATAGGTAAATAAAAAACCTTATAAATAACACTAAATTAAAACTAACAAATTAAAACTAAATAAACCTAAAATACATCTAAAAAATGGGGCCCCCTTGGCATGGTGCCGAGAATGCTGGCAGCATTTCCCCGCTGTATGGCAATACTAATCCTTTGCGCGAGGAAGCTGCCAGCTCTTCGGTCACCGGTGGTGTCGACCAGCTTTTTGGCGAGTTCTTTGTAGAGCTGGATAGCATTGGGACCCCACGGGCCTAGGGTCTCAACCCCGAATGGCATGAAAATGTATTCGGGACCAAGACCCCTGTACTTATGCGTTTTTAGCTTTTCGGCCACTTTAGCCGCCGCACCTGCCTGAATACTGGTCCCGGAGAGGTGGGAAGGGGCCAGCGTGTCTACGCAGGTAGCATCCCACACTAATACCCTCCCCAACCTCCATGGAATCAGTGACATCCCGTCTGGTCTCTTGCCGTCGTCTCTGGCCATGCCGGAAGGCTCTAATATAGCGGGCACGTTGACTGAGGCGAGAGACCGACGAATGATGTCATTAAGTGCGGCGTGTCTTGAAAAGCGGCCTGCACTTTTTTGACACGACAGCCCGTGGTGTCCCAATTCGTCGACATCGCTTCCGCAGGGGCACCTGTGTGGAGCACAAATTCGGATACCAAGCCGAAGACAGGTAGCCAGGCGAAGAGTGTCGGGTTCAAGGAAGGTACCAGTGTTAGGCGACGGATAGGCTCGTAACCATTCACCAGACTCCCTTGTCCCCGACGCCAGTAATCTGGCCCGTTCTGAGCCTGTACTTCGACTTAGCAGGGTTTGAAAGCAAATTTGGCACATAATGTCGTCCCAGCTCCTTTGATGATTTGGAAGGGTTGGGAAATCTCGACTCGGGCAAGCGCTTGACCAAGCTTTTTTGGCTTCCTCCAGGCCCACAATCTCATAGTTTGCGGGGAGACCCCGTAGAATTTTGCCCATGAGATTAGCTGAGCTGTGGATGGAAGACAAAAAAGCTGGCAAGGACACACTGGAAATTTTACGAATCCCTAACCCACCATGTCTGATGGGCAGGGATGCTTGGGTCCAAGATTCGTTGTTGAGCTGAATGTTCAAAATTGATTCCAAAGTAGATTTTACGAGGTCATCTAAAGGGAGTAAAATATTCTCGAATTTCCATATAGGGCTACAACGTAGGACATACGTTAATTTAGGAACGAAAAGGCAGGATTTAATAATGGATACAGCGTAATGGGGACTTATTTCAAGAAGACGCTCAGTATAATTTTTGAATTTAGATATAGAATTTTGTATATAATCCGAAAAATTTTCTTCGAAAATAGGGGACCCTAGGAGGCAGAGAGAGTTCTTGTCAACTAATTTTATGTTTGGCGTTAATAATTGAAATTTTTGGTCAATTTCGTCGGCATTTACAAGTGTTTCAGGAATATATAGTTCACATTTATTAAAATTTAATTCGAGTCCAATTTTTTTAAATTCCGTTTTTATCGTCGCGAGGTCGGCGATTACGGTGTCTACGTCGCCTCCTAGGGTTCCGTCATCAAGGTACCACACATTGAATTTAGAATTTAATTTCTGAATTATGGGGTTTATAGCCAAAGAAAAAATAGCTGGCCCGAGTGGATCACCCTGCTGACAGCCGACTTCAGAGGACAAAATATTTTCATGGTATAACAGTTTTGTAGGGTCAGCATAAGAAAGGAGAAGATAATTGTAAATTTCAGGAATATTTTGTTTAATTTCTGACAGCAGGGTGTCCCGATTTATCGAATTAAATGCGTTTTTGACATCTATTTTGACCAACACTTCGGACGTTGTGTTAGAGAGGTAGGTGCGCAAGGAGTGCACAGCTGCCTCGCAGCCTCCTTTGGTGCCGAAGCCAAGTTGTGTGGGTTCAAATAGGGGTTGCAATTTGGAAATTATATGTTTGACTGCGATTTTGGAAGCGAGGCGCCGAAGTGTTGTACCAACGGCTATCGGTCTCACCCCTCCATCTTTCTTAGTGAGTGCAATAAGGTTGGCACCGAAAAGTATGGGAACGATGTCGGGATTAATGTTGCCTGAATACATACAGTTAACTAATTTTGTGAGGGAATTTAGAAGCTTGTCACTTTGCCGTTTAAATTTATATTAGGGTTTGTTACATTACATTGTCAAATAGATAAAGAAAAATAGTATTTTTTTAAATTTACGAATGTTTACTTTCAAACTTGTAATTAGTAACTATACTCTGTCTAATCATAGCCGTCAGTAAAAAAAGGAAGAAAATTCAAATTTTCTATGGAGAGTCAACTCTTTGCGCCTTTTTTTTATTTGCCGCCATTTTTTAGTGAAAGCAGCAGTGTGTAAGTACTTTGTAGTATAAAATATTTAAGGCAAAGTGGGTTGATGCCGATTATGTCGTCGTTCATTTTCTATCGAGCGACATTTATTTCATCGTGTCACCATAATAAATGCCGATACTATTATTATTTATTTATGGACTGGAAAGTTCAGATATCAATGATTTTTTACAACAAATTTATTTTGAAACGCTAGCATAGGTCACAACCTACTTTTTTCCATTTCAAGCTGAACATGCCGCAGGTTAAATTTGAAAGCTTATTTCCAAACATGAATAAAATATTTGAAATTCCATTACGTAGACCAAAACGTTTCTAAATTGCATGTGAAATCAGATTTTGCATTATGAAGCATGATCGAAACACGTACCTACTAGGTAAATCAAAATTACACGACACGACGACGTGACGGGGCACGACACGACATTAGCTGTTATAGTAAGATGATACCTTCTGTTAGTGGTATTTGGAACGGGGCTTTTACAATCAAATGACAGTCTATCTGTCATCAGATCGAACTGTCCATCGGTGGAGTCAGTCATATTATTGCTCTCGTGTAATTCACTTACAAATAAAGAATTATCCGCCTTTATTGTTATTACTACTTAAAGTACATAAATAAATTTTCACATGCCTTATGGCAGAACATTTAAGGATCACCAATGTAAATATTTATAACCTCTACTGTAATGCACCATTATGTTCTTGTGAATAAACTTTTGTTCATTCATTCAACACAAGATACAATGTAATCTTAAATTGTAGGTACATACATACACAAATGAGTTGCTAAGATTGTCACTAGATGGTGTTTTTTAAATTCAAAAGAAAGGAACGATGTAGGTACATATTACCCAGATACTTATGTATGGAGTCGAGAAGCTTTCAAAAGAAAACCGCTATTACAAACCAAGACAACATAAACAGTGAACTATCACTTCACGATAAATAGTGAAACACGGGTAAAGAAAAGTGTTTCTGTAGGCTTGTGATGGTACTACATCTAATCGTTAGTCGCTGTTGCCGTCACGTTCTAACAATTATGCAAGTGCGAAAGTGACGGATATCATGGCTAAAACGGGACCATCGTAAGCCACCTGGTCCTAAAGTGCAGTGATTAAATCCAACAATAATGCAGCCAGGTGCAAACTACACCTTTAAACATGCTGGCGACTAAAACCATCACTATGTCGTGTAAAATAAATGTAGGTACGTGAGCTTCACGAGCAACGGCGTGTGACTGAGCTTTTTTATTTTTTTGCACTATCGTAGAGCTCACCATTGAATTTCGTCAGTCATTTGTCCATTTTTCAGAACCATACGAGAACCTTTTGTACTACAGATATGATGCGGCTAAAATAAAGGTGTGTCTAAATACACAGACGAAGGCGTTTTAGTAAGAATTGTTTTATACACAGATATTTTTTAAAGTACTGTACTGTAGTACTAAATAAAAATATACACGTAAGAATGGTCATACAGTGACAATACAAGAGGGTAAAAATAAGCTAATACAAATTTTCTCGGATAATGATTTCTAACGAGAAATTATAGTATTTTATAATATATTATATAACTATTTATATGACTAATTCATTTTCATACGTCGAAAAGTGATACCTTATTTGTGAAACCCTAACCACTCACGATCACGAACCATGTCAAATTGACGCGATAAATCAAATTCTAAGTAATCTCGTACTAATTGTCATTTCGACAAAGTTCTAGAGTGGTTTAGGGTTCCAAATGGTTGAGTGAAACAACCTGAATGCTATAACAACATAGAAAAAATCAAACGTTAACACGGTTATGTAAATTGTGTAACCACAATTTACATAACAAAAGCTTTCTTTTGTTAAATGTGGAAGGTGTCAGGTCAAAGAAGATAATATCGTACATCTTGAGAACATTCTTCAGGTAAGAAAGTGCTCATTCTGTGCCTCGAGCGGCGCGGGAATGAAAAGAATTATGGGACCAAGATTTTTAGTGAAAAAATGAGTCTAGATTTGGCGTCTTTATGCTCCGTTTTAGACTAACTGCATATTATTTTCGTTCGTCGGTTTTCGTAGTCGTTTAAAACGAACACGTAAAGATATTTTAATTTAAATAATAAGCCAATCAAAAACCATTCATAGTCATACCTATATATTTACCTAACGAGCAATTCTTGTATATGCTAGGTATACATAAACTATTATATGTATATACAGGTTGCTCGTGTTGATTTGCGTAAAATGGGACAGGTTATTTGGGACATCAATAGAAATTGCACTGTATATCGGCTTTTGTTAAATTCGAAATAGGTAACTGTCAATATGCGCCCGAGTCTGATCACTTGCATGTAAATTAACGCAGTTTCTCAATGTGGATTGATCAACTGATCGTTACTTTTAAATCAAAGTTCACAGTAAATCAGAATGCAGAACAATGGTCCTCGTATATTATCATACATTATTCCCAGAGTTTGCGAGAAGAATGGGCGAATAGGGACTGGGGAATATTTGCTTAGGAAGTACGGGAGTTACTTTGAAGCAAGGATTTCTTTTAAATAATAGAACTCGTGTATTTATAGTCCGGCCTTTTAGGATATTATAATATTACTAAACTATTTTTGAGTATAATTTGGGTGACATTTGGTTCATTTTAAACAATATGCTGTGTTATATTTAGCATTCAATGATAAGTTGAATTATTTTATATTACTTATTAGTGCACGCCACCTAAGGGGGATGAATTTAAATATTGGTCTATAATTATATAAAAAATACAATAAATATTTTTTTTAAGAAGTTCTTGATCTTTTGCAAAGTAATTTCGGCAATGCAAGGCAATATAACATTACATAATAATGATACAACTGTAACAACCTGAACCGAACTGGCACCGATGTCAATGGCAAAGTGCCAGTGAAATATAATCGATTGAAACCTGTTTAAATCGTTCTTCTTGGAAAATTTTAAGCGGTTAATCTCACAGCTTTTTTCGGTCAAATTCCGAAACAAACGAGCCATTTGGAAGCGGGATATTTTCCGGGAATTTTCTTACATTAGGTGCAACCCACCCTAAGTCAAATGATTGGCAAATATTGTCGATTCTAAGCCAAAAAGGCTTTTTTATAACATTAGCTCGCGCATCGCTGATATTTATGGGTCACCCAGCTGCAACGGCAGGGTAAAAGGGTTATCAAAAATGGATGAACGCGGTAGTCAAATTACGTCGCGCTAATGCTATTACATCTGACGTACATTCTCGATGCTTACCGATTACAACTCTTACGTCCAGTCTAACTAACTGAATAGTCTCTATTTACGCCTATACCTATGGTATGGTAATATTAGAACACATGGTGTAGCATTGTAAACAAAAATAAGTTTTACAACAAGTTACGACGTAAAACTTATTTCGAAAATAGTACATTACGACACAAGTGCGAAAAACATAAAATTCTAAACGAGTGGCGATGTTTTAAAACACGACCGATAGGGAGTGTTTTAAATAGACACGAGTTACAAATTTCGTTTTTGCACGTGTCTCGTACGACGATTTTTAGTACAGATGGCCCTCCGAAGTTTCAAACCTGACGTAAAATGACACTTCTCGCACTAGAGCCTAAAAAATACACCATCTGTACTAAAAAAGTTATTTTACGTGACATTAAAGACTCTAATGGTCAGGAATACACCATTAAAATCTCTCGCACTGCTCGCGAGCGCCCTCTATATACCAACTGATAAATTTGAGCGTAAGACTCGCTTGATCGTCGAAATCGATTGGAATATGTTTCAGTGTTAACTGCATTTGAGGCAAAGAACATGTTATTTTGTTTTGACTGCAGTGAATGTTAATTGCATTTTATTTTATGGTACAGCTTTTTACTCTATTTTTTAGTGGCCTAGTTATTGTGACGAAAATGGCCCAAATCATGACCATACCTTGAAAAATTGATATTGTTAAAGTTAGTCAGTAATTTGGAAAACGTATTTTATAGAGCCACTATTTAGGTTATAAGCAATTAAATAATTATACAAAAATCTGTTGTAACAACATGTATTAAGTTCCTAGCATCATTTACTTTTTTTACCATATTTATTTTCAAGACAATTTATATACATAGATTAAATAATCTTCTTAAATTATAAATATTACGAGTTGATGTCATATACCAAAGAAAAACGACCAAGATCACCTGTGTCCGAGGTGGGGATCGTGTTTTCGCAATATGTTTAATCTTCTTAACCTAACCTATATCTTGGCCATTGTGATGTGGCATTGTACCGAGGATTTACTTGAAACATTAATTTACAAACTCATTACTTATATCTTTTGAGTGATATACCTACTACTCGTAGTAGGTATGAGTTTAATCACGTAAAGCTAATTCTTTAAATGAATTATTGAATACAAGATTTTCATAATTTTTACATACATAACTAGTTTGGCATTTAACAGCATGACGGAATTTATGAAAACATATTTTATATTCCCGTTTGATCAGAAATTCTCTCTGAATTAAAAGGTTTTAAAACTCGTGGCGTCGCTTAATACTTTAATGGCTTGACCTCAGGAATAATTTTATCGTAAAATGTGATTACCCCAATCACAAGATGTCCCAAGATGTTTATTTATTTTATATCAGTATTTTTTTTTTTCAATCACTTTACTGTAGGTAGTTTTTGCTGTATCAATATTGTAAGTCTTTATTTTCTGTAATGTTCTCATGACCAATGTCATGTACAATATTGTTGTGTATATTTTTACTTAAATCTAAATAATATTTCCATTATTAAGTATTTATTTACTGAATTCATGTTAAAACAAAGTTGGTTAAGATGACATACGGGATAAAAACAAGTCTCCCTTGTTGGCTGAGAGGCTGGCAATGTACCAGCAGGAGAAATAATGGACCAGGGCCTATTTCTCGAAAGCTTGTAACTTGTAATACAAGCAAAAGTCCTTAAATACTGAAGTTCATTGTGACAGCAAAATGAATTTGGATGTTTCCGTGAAAAGCCGAAGAGGAAGGATTTAGCACTACGTCTATACACAGTGTGTTTTCGACATTTTTAAATGATGATTAGTATCGGACCCAGAGAACCCGTAGACATTGTTTTGGTTAGAAAAAAAAAGTGGTTTTAAATGAATATTTATTGTACGTATATCTTTCTTTTATTTATTTGTTTATTATACTATAAGGATACAAGTATGCATAGTTAATAGGAGAGGCCTACGTCCAGCAGTGGACTATCATATGCTGATGATGATGATGATGAAGGACACAACAATATATAAACGTCATATTGTGTCAGTGTAAATTTATCTTATCAAACACTTGTTTCTAACTGTTTGTGTAAACACGGTGAATAATAATATAATATTTTGTGGGTCGAACTTTAAAAAAATTATCACGCCTAATTAATACAACTATTTAACAAAATTATCACTCCTTAATAACTATTACCGAGTAAATGATACGCCTGAATAAAATACACCGACTACGAGTATAAAGTAGTTTCATTTAAACCCGATACTCCGTCATAAAACCCGCTGTAACACTTGAAAACCTCACGCATTTCAAGAAAGCACAATTGAATGCGCGCTCTAGAAACAGAAAACTAGGCCAGCTTCCTTATCTGCGATATCTCTTGGTTCCGCAGCGATTATACTATCAACAATGCACTTTTGTCGGACAGTCAGCTCCCATTGGTCAAAGGTCACTATTACCTTATTTATAAAGGAGTTTGGATTAAAGTGAAGTGGGTCGCCATTGTATTATGTAGGTGAAACTACGGGGTAAATTAATTTTAATGAATGGATGGCAGGCTTTCAGTGGCTAGAGGCTTTGTAAGTCGCGTAATTCGGTTAATTTTGTATTTGAGGATGGACTGTTTACCCATTTTATGTTTTGGTTGTTAATTAATAAATTATTTTGTAATATTCATAATGTAAGGATGTTCATTTTAGTTTTAGTGTTTCTACATCTACAGCAGTGTTATTCACTAAGGAAACCGCCTTGCTAACAGCGCTGTGTCAGCGCTGCGGCAGCGTCGAGCCTAAAAATGGTATTCACTAATGCACTTTAAACGACACTAGCGCTCGGCGACGAATGCGGCGTGAGCTGGAACTACACTGCGTCGAGAGTTACCGCCTATAGTTCGACGACGAGCTGTTCTATGTTAGTGAATACCGTTTTTCGCAGCGCTGCGCTCTACGTCGACAATTTGGATATAGGTATCCAACGCATGAAGACATGAACGTCTCCTAACTTAGCACGCCGATATTGTTTGTCATTTTCCATCTCAAAGACATGATGATAATTAATAAGATCGATAGGGACAAATATAAAAGGATATGATATTACAATAGGATCCCAAAATTCCTTTATAAGATCTATAACTTATGTACCTATAAGAGTAGTAGGTTTCCAAACATCAAGAAAGTTTAGTTTTATATTAACAATAGCTTTACGAAGAAGGAAAACATCCTGAGTAAAACAATGCAATACAATACTGTGTAGGATACTTTTAAAGTGTCGTAAGAGAGTGTCGAAGAAATAAATACTTAATATTTTTATCAGTCAACCTCGATATTAGTTACTTTTATGTCAACAACTTACTTTAAGTTTAATTTCGTAATTGGCAAAGGTAGGTAACCTAAAAAGTAGTTTAACAAGTCTTAAAATGACATGATCGTTAATTGTTCAAAAGTTGCTTTGAGAAAATAAACTGTAAAGAAAATACTCACCCTAAATTGAGGAAGATTGGAGGAAACGGCAGCGAATCAAACTTTTGACAGTTTAAACAGTTCACTAATACTCTGAGAAAATTTCAATTTTCAAAGTTGCTATCACAATTGAAACAGGTATCTGAAACAAAAGAAAATACGTCTTATTTTTACAAATTAATGTTTGACCTAACTACATAATAATATAGAAGGTAAGGTCAGGTAAGATGGAACGGTATTTTTAAGACAAAAAACTACCAGCAGACCCTGTTCCAGAAGGACAATTTTCTGTCTTGCCCCATTGAAAAAACCGTTACCTTCTACAATATCTGTATTAGTAGATTATATACCAAGGGGATAAAGCACTGTTTTATGTCACGGGCGCGACATTGAATCCTGAACGTAACGAGGGACTCCTAGTTTTACTCCCAAGTGCAGCGAGGGAGTTATAGATTTATTTAGAATTAAGACTGAAGCCTGAGTGCAGTGAGGGATTCAAGCGCCCGAGGCAGGCGGAGGCGGGTATTTGCCACCACCCCAACTCGTAGGTGACTAAGGAATTAAAGTGTCATTGACCATTTATTTATCAGAAATGACAGGCAGCAGCGTCATTATAGTGAACATACGACTGCGATCGCCAACCCGCTTGCCCAGTGTGGCGATTATGGGCATTAACGTCGTAATGCGTTCGTACGCATAGGAGAGGCCTTTGTCCAGCAGTGGACTACTATAGGCTTGTGGTGTGTGTAGTAGTGTGATTATCACATTATACTTTGACGACAATTGAACACATGTATGTATTTCTGAACAGCCGGGTACAGTCAGCCAAATTATGGTCTATCACTTTTCGACTTTATTACAACGCAATAGAGCCAAAACATGGTAGACCATATTTTTGGTTGACCGTGCACACTGAAATAATAACACTATTGTCATGACAATTGACAATAGCGCCAAAATGTCAGCTAATCGATTCCTTTGTCTAACATAATTATACCGTAAGCAATTATAATCTACACCTACATAATGAAACGTCGATTAACGTGGATTGATTCTATATTAGTAGATTGACTCACTATATTAGTAATACAATTTAAAAGAGAAATACACTACACAATACAGACCTACGTATTACGAGTAAAATACAAGGTGTAATTCTAATACAGGCAAACCTGTCGTATGGTCGATTTAAAAAATATGTACACAGTTAAAGGCCTTATCTAATGAAAACAAAATTTAACATCATAATGTTTACGAAGTTAAATAAAATTCTTCCTAACAACTTTTGGCCGTAAAAAGGCGGCAAATTCAAATGTTCTATGAGCGATTACATGCTTTTTTTTCATTTTCCTTCTTTTTTACTGCTAAAGGTTGTTCGACAGAGTATCTATATAGATTATACATACGGTCATCAGTCTTTCGGTCGTGTTTTTAGTACATTATGATACAAGTGTGCTAAGTTGATCATTATACTCGAGGCGGTATTGTGCGCGCGAGCTGCAAGCGAGCGCGCATAAGATAGCAGAGAGAGCTAATGTACTATTTGAATTGAAAGATGCGAACTAATCTCTGAATATGAGCCATCGCTAAAATGGCCAGGTTTCACAGTAAACGTTTCAGAGTTATACCTTTTAGAACACTTATTGCAGAAATTACTTAGTGAGGTTAACTGTACCCGAGGGAGTTATTTTAACTAAAGCTGACAATTACACTGATTACAATTAAACTTTGTTTTAGTACTGCCATAACGTTCCCTCTAAATTTATTTTATAATAAACGGGAGAATGAATTGATGAAATAAAATTACAAATTAACATTATTTTAAACACTAAACGCATGAATTTCTGTGTAAAATATTTACAGCACTATTCATCTAAGTCTGCCTGAAGATTGTCAAGCCTGGGTTGAAATTCATTTGTATCAAAGAGATAAATTAGATTTGTTATTAATAAATGTATTTAGTTACATATCTATATCAGCATGCCTAGTCAACAATGTACCGAGGAGAAGATTCATAAATTGCAAAACTTCTATAGAGAATGTTCTCGTCAATTTAAATTTTACAAGCGATCTAATTATGCCAAAAGCGATGTATAATATATGCCTGTTAAGGTATAATGTATGGAAATATTCTCAATAAGTACACACTCATAAATTCTCGGAAATTTCCGAGTATATTCCCGAAATTTTGCAAATGTTCTGCAACTTATACATTGCTATGGCTAGATAAGGCACTGATCTCACCGCGAGCTACTGAGCTATGAACTATCGGCTATAAACACGAACAAAAGATACGAACTCCCGTGTAAATAAAAGAGTCACGGCGATACTTGCCCAGACATCAGCTATCACCGCCGGGCGAGTATCGCCGTGTCTCTTTTTTTACACGGGAGTGCGTATCTTTTGATCGTGTTTATAGTCGATAGTTCATCATAGCTTAGTAGCTCGCGGTGACACCAGTGCCTAAAGAATCTAAAGATTCTGCAAAAGCAATAAGTAATAATTGTATTATAACGACCGATTTGTACTTATTATCGCTTTTCGCTAATCATACATACGACTGCTGAATGGCATATATTATGTGAAATAAGGTAAGTTAAAATTATTTTGATAATTCCATACCTAATGTTACAATTACAATAAAATGTCATACTGAAATCCGTAGATTGTGCGTATTAGTTTTGTCAATATTATAAGTGGAAAATTATTTAAAGTTCATAAAAAATAATTCCTTCATCATCCAAAATTTGGCAACTTCTTATCTCGCTACCTATTTCACACTTTTCGTCAAAGACATGCTGTACGAAAAAAAAAGACCACTCCATTTCATGCAACAAGCCACAGGTACAGTCCAAAGGTAATGTACAAAAATTACATTATTCCTCAAGTAAGTTGCCGGTAAAAATCATCTATTTCACTTAATTTCTCCTCCGAACGCGTTATCTTGGTGCGGGGCGTGACAGTCAACGACAGTGATAAGGGACGCACGGTTTTTCCCGTCATTTGCTTCTTGCTGGCCACTCATTGACAAAGCTAGCCGAGCAAGGGAATCAAACGGTGGTGATGGTCCCGTTTTATCTATTTATCGTGCTGCGCGTCACTTTCGCAGTTACATACTAGTTAGAACCTGACGGCAACAACTACAAACGATTAAACACGGTACCATCATAAGCATAACATGATACCATTCTGCCATTGTAAACGATA
The DNA here is from genome assembly GCA_025490895.1 of Thaumatotibia leucotreta. NCBI lineage: Eukaryota > Metazoa > Arthropoda > Insecta > Lepidoptera > Tortricidae > Thaumatotibia > Thaumatotibia leucotreta. Next base: position 44,480 of record JALPQI010006402.1, read on the forward strand.
AGCGATAAGTCACGTGACCGTAATAATTATGTATGGAAATGGTCACGTGACTTTTCGTTCGAATCTGTCATTGTCATAAATGTATTCATCATCATCTCAGCCATAAGACGTCCACTGCTGAACATAGGCCTCCCCTCTGGACCTCCACATGCAGTTAGATGCGACCTGCATCCAGCGTGTCCCGGCGACCTTCATAAATGTATTACTTATCGCTTATCGTATACGATTGCAGAATGGGAACTTGGCTAGGCCGGAAGTGCTACTATTACTTAACCACCTTACAAGTTTTTATGATTTATTTAACTAATAATGATTGAATGATCGATCCCAATTTTCGCATATTTATGTAACGTGTTATAGGTAACATGGAACACCGAATACATTTATTTTTGTTGAGCGTGATGATTTTTCTGTTTGTTATAATAAAATATTATTATAATATGATTATAGCTTAGCATTTCATTTTTATAGGTAGAGATTGGATACACAATGCAATTGATTATCATTTTCATAACCTAAAGATCTAAATACACATAGGTTTTTACGTCTATAGATCTAACTACACAAGAAGTGAGGTCTATGCTCAGCCGTGGCCGTGGGCGAGTAACGGCTGAAAATGATGATGATGATGATTAATACATTTTAGATGTTTTTGGTCTTACCTTTATCGAGTTTCATATGTTATGAATTTATTTAAATTCAAGTCTAACATCTCTAAATAATAATTATGTCAATCGTTGTTTCGTATGAGTGGCCGACTACTTACATAGGTATTGTTTAAATAAAAATATGCGTGTTTTTTGTGGTTTTGAGAAATCATTCTACGTAGCTATCTATCTAGGCTAGGTATATCTTTATTGTTAGTGTTATAAACAACTCGATTTTGCTCACAATACGACAGAGGGCAACAAATTGTACGCATAACCATTTACTATAGGATTTATGATAAATAACAAAATGAAAATTGTGTTCCCTATTTTAACGACGCATTTAACTACTTCTAATAAAAATAGAATAATGGGCCATACATAATCCCAATCCCATACAGTCTCATAATTTTAAAACACTACGAAACTAAACTAATCACACATTAGTGTAATCCCAATTAGTTTTCCTCATTTGACTACACTGCATGAATAAAACAAAATCTAGAGCGGAGAGATCCGTTTTTCATTCAACTTGTATAGCGTCGACTTAATTAAAGGAAAACTAGAGTCCAATTAGACATGGATTACAATAAAGCCAAGTTCAATAGAAATGAAATATTAGGTACCTATATGGTATAATATGTTTGTGTAAGTCGTGAAAGTGATATAAATAGTTGATATTATTTGAGGGGAACAGAACTTAAAAAAAATGCATACATTCGTAGCCTATACCTGCCGCAAACCAATCTGGCGACTGAAGGCGTCTTGCTATCTACATTACACTTATTAGTTCCAGGTCAGAGTGAGAGAGATAGCAGTATTCCCTCAGTCGCAAAATAGTTTTGCGGCAAGTATAGTATAGTATAGGTAGTGACATTACCTAGGAAGCTCGCTGTTCCGGGGTCGAATCCCGGCGGGGGCTTTATTTGTGTACTATTGGAAAAAAACAAAACTTTAATTACTTTATCTGTCACGCTAATTAGTGTTGCGTTGCTAATATACTTAGAGCACTACTTAAAATGTTAATTTTATTTCAGGTGATAACACACAATTTATGTACTTATTTATCTATGCATGTATCTAGTATATACTATATATTAGTAATATATCTATTTATATACCATGATAGCCATGATCGCGGACAGAATTGACTGTCCGTATATTGTGCACTATAGTGGAATTCACGAGCCCAGTAACGGTTATAATAAGAAATAGATAAGATATATATTGTTACTAACATCGGTTTACAAGATTTATTGTATTTTACTAACATATTATGAGCCACGAGCTTGAAATAAACGTTTATTTAATTAATTTAATTTTTAATTTATATATCGTGGCTTGGTACCCACATCACAAGTCTTTATTGAGCTTACCGTGAGACTAGGTCAATTTGTGTAAGACGACCCAAGATATGTATTTATTTATTTACCACTGAGCTATGTATGACCACTGTTGTATTGTAAGCAAATACTACTTAGGTACACGCATATCTTTCCTTCATCTAGAATGAATAGCTTCCAGTGTTTAACGCTGATGTAACATGGACTGTTGAGTCTATTTTGGTCTCAATAGACATTCCTTCCGGTCTTGTGCATACCTAGGTAGTAAACTAGTGTTTGGTGTTAAGGTTAGATTTAAAATTAAAGTATGGAAGAACATTTACTTAGTATTTCATCATAACTAACTCGTAAGCTTTAATAGTACCTACCTACATTACGACACAAGTGCGAAAAACATGAAATTCGACACGTGTTACGAATTTGGTTTTTGCGCGTGTCTTGTATGTTTTTTAGTGCAGACGGCCCTCCGAAGTTTTGGACCTGACGTAAAATGACACGCTTCTCGCACTACAGCCTAAAAAAGGCACCATCTGTACTAAAAATTACATTACAACATCGGCTTTTGTCAAAATTGATCTATCCATCCTTTCGAGTAGCGGCCACGTACCGGAAGGCGCAGCATGGCTCCCACAAGGTGGATTGATGACCTGGTGAAGGTTGCAGGAGTTTGCTGGATGCAGGTGGTGCAGGAGCGGTCTTTGCGGCAGTTTTTGGGGGAGGCCTATTTTGACCAGTAGACGTCTTTCGGCTGATATGACAATCATTGTCTATCCATTCTGGACGACTGGCACCATAAAAAGAAATACCTTGAATACTGAATAGGATACCGAAATATCATCATCTAGGTGTATGGACCCGTTAGGAGTTAAAAGCCCGGAATCTTCACGCTGGGCAAGTACATTGGCGATCGCAGTAGTTTGTCCACTATGAAAATGCTGCTATCAATAAATAAATAGTCAATGAGACTTCAATCCCTCAGCCAACTCTTACGACAGTCAAGGGAAGAGTTGGGGAGGTGATAAGTGCTAATATACACAATATGTAAACATACAGGACATTTATTAACTTCATCCGATTTCTCTAGGATCCCATCATCACTCGCGGAAGTGTGCTCAGGAGTACCCGTGACCCCGCCTTAAAGAGTTTTGGCGGCAGACCGTGGGGTTTTAGTGGGTAGACCAGGGCCCCATTAGCCCTGGGAGTCCCACATAACCATCCGGGTCCGTCCCCCGTGCTCGGGTGGTACGCGTAACTCATTTCCCCACAAAAAAAAAGATCCCATCATCAGACCCCTACTTGGTCCCAACGGGACCAACTCGGGGTTATACCCGATGTTGTACTATTCTATTTGGCTTGGGTCTATTGGGTTCTGGATTTCGTTATTTTTGCACCAATTGCACACAAAGCCCCAATCTGTATCCGACGCTAAGATATCCGCCCGTATTAGATTTACAGCCAGATAGTTGAGACTGTTGGCTTTGATTATACCAAGGACAAGAATATTATAAAGAAATCTATAATATTATTGATAGCTTGGAATTACATGTCTTTACAATTTGATTTCCTAATAGACAAATTGTGACAGTATAATATTAGGAGCCGAGAAAGGCGACTAGGAAAGCTTCGCGATACTCAAATTTTGAAAAAGTAAGGCATCTAAAATTGACAATAATTTCTAGCATGATTAATCTGTCATTCGAATAAAGAAAACATTTTGGCCATAGATTTATAAACATAAAAGTGACAGTCTTTTTGCACTGAAATCCGCGAGCATTCTTCGTCGATGACAGATTTGAAACGAGAACATTTTCGGGTAACGATTTTGTACAAAAAATTACAAATGCAGAGGCCGTTGCAGGATAAAGAAACATCTTAGTGCCTTAACAGCTATTCGGGCTATTTTTTATGTACGTTACTCGTTGCCGATTTTTTTTTCACTCGATCGGGTAAAAGATAGTCCCGTTGACACAGCACCAAGTCGGGTTCTGATGATGGGATCTTGGAGAAATTGTTTGAAGTCGGTTTTAATTTATTTTTATCTGTTTGTTATATACCTATAGCGTATCAATAGGGATGATGACTGTAGTTAAAATAAATTATTTAACATTATGTACGACGTGTAATACACGAAGAAATTATTACTAAGATGTAGATTGCCGTAAATTTTGTACAGAACTTTTTTAATAAATTGAAAAGAACTTAAAAGAGTAGGTCATTCGGCAGTTCTCAAACGTGACGTCACTTTTGAGTATTTCATATAAAATTCCATAGTGGTGATTGTTTTGACAGTTCGAAAAAAGATGCTGATTTGACTTGCCAGTCATCATGCCTATTCTATCCAATGAATACGAATAGGAGCAGTTTTATTATAAATATTATGAACAGTTTCCTTTCTTTCATTTCAAGAATGATTGTCGCGATACAATATTGGGGGGCAGCTTTGTTGATATAAAAGTATAATAATAAAATCAAACGAAGTATTTTAGTTATTATACAAGAGAAATGTTGGCACTGTTGACAGAATAGCTACCTATTGAATTTCCCAAATGCGGCGTCCATGACAGATGTAGGATTGCGTAATTCCCAAATTGATCGTTAATCATAATTACCGTTCTAACGAAGTCACACGGGCTTATCAAAATAAAGGTCCGTAATCAACGATAGGTACCCTTACCACTATTTCCAGCATGATTGCTGAAAATAGTGGTAATAATATATCCTCATATAGTAGATATACAGGGCATCCTAAAACTAGGGCTGAAGGGAAAGTTCCTTAAATATCGTAGATAAGGTATATTGCTGAAATAAGACTTTATGTTATGTTTAATACTCGTAGTTAGTAATTCTGCATTCACAGATTTTCAGAAAAATACTTGCCTCGTGTTGGAATCGAACCCATTCAAATGTAATCAAATAAATACCTTCTCTTTTCAAAATGGCAATCGAGAGCATGCACCTATTCTAAAGTAACATAGTATCTCAGAAAAAAGAAATTACTAGAAGTCAAAGTCATTGAAATGATTTTTTATTCAAATTGGAATAGCAACAAACTCTTTTGAATGGTCTAAGTTACATAAAACTAAAACTACTTCCGGAAGATTATGGGCCCGTTCAGACGGACAGCATTTCAACTGCAATCCAGCTGCAAAGTGGCAGTTCCGGGGCAGTTCTGATGCAGTTGAACCAACTGCATCAGAACTGCAAACCCGTTGTGCAGTCCGCATGCAGCTGTCATGCAGTTCGGTCAACCGCACACCAACTGCAATCTGGCTGCAATTTTGTTATGCAGTCGTATTGCAGTTATATTGCAGTTGGTACGACTGCAATCCAACTGCAATAGAACTGCAATGCTGCTTCGTTATCAAGCAAAAGAAGCAGCAATAATAATATTTCGTCAAATTTCACACTTCAAAACGTTTACACTCTACTCACTTCCACAAGTAACTGGCGGAGCGGAACATACACTACACACATTATGAGCAGTTCTATTGCAGTTGTATTGCAGTCGTACCAACTGCAATATAACTGCAATACGACTGCATAACAAAATTGCAGCCAGATTGAAGTTGGTGTGCGGTTGACCGAACTGCATTTATTTATTTTATTTTATTTATTAGGATAGAATACTAACTACATACATTTTTATGATAGTATCGTAAAACCACATTGGTTTGTCTCGATACCTTATTCCGCAGTAGGTACTTAACTTATAATCTTATAAAACATGTACAAAATGTTGGTAATAGGTAACAATTATGATTGCAAAAATAATGACAGCTGCAAGCGGACTGCACAACGGGTGCAGTTGGTCCAACTGCATCAGAACTGCCCGGGAACTGCCACTTTGCAGCTGGGTTGCAGTTGAAATGCTGTTCGTCTGAACGGGCCCTATGGATTGCGGTTTATACCTTTAAAAATAGGTACCGTAAAACCACCCGTCTATGGTCGCTACTGCAACTATGGCGCACAATTTCAACTCCTAAATAAGCATTAATCCCAATCTTCTTTATGGCTTTGTCGAATTTTTTTTATTATTATGAGGAGTTTTTGTCTATGAATAGCACGATTAATGTAACAATTACACCTAAGGGAAGATATTCGATTAAGTTTTGGACCATTCTTGGGAGCGTTTGGACTATAGTTAGGAAATCCCACCATAGTAAAAATACCATAGTAAAAATCAACTGCGAAAGACTCTGGTTGTCACGGGATTCGAACACGCTTCCTCTGGATTGCCGGTCCAACGTGCTTCCAATTACACCAGAAGACCTTCCGTGAATCACAGCGAATTTAGTCAATGGTATTGTGAAGCTAACCACTAGCGACATCTGTACTTAATGTTTCGAAGGTACTACAAACCTTAAGCCTCTCAAAGACGTGTGTCTACCACAATCGTCCGCAAATTCGACAACTCTCCGTTGCGTTGAATTTGATATAGAGGGCGCTGTAATCAATTCATGATTAGAAAACATCAATTTGTTTTTGTAATGAAACAAATTGATGTTGGTGTTACTTTTTTACAATGCGGATAATCCCACAATGTCGTAACAGATGTTAGGAAGTTTTACGGTACTTTTCTATCTAAGTAGTACGTATATTACTCCTGGTAGTCTTGTTAGTAGTAGTAGGTTAGTTCTGGTAAGGGAACGCACCGCAACAGTCACTGAGTGCGCAAGATTTCCGCCTCGCCGACCCCTTTGAGGTTCGGTTCACTATGATCAGTGACGAATGATGGGTGACCGGAAAAGAGGTAATAGGCTTAATGGCGCGACTTTTGACATCAGATAAGCTTTTTTCTTAAATATCGATTCCTAACCAGGCCACAGACTTTATAAATCAAATCAAACGATTCTTTATTCATCATCATCATATCAGCCGAAAGACGACCACTGCGGAACATACGCCTTCCCTAAAGATTGCCACAATGACCGGTTCTGTGCCACCCGCATCCAGCGGACTCCTGCGACCTTCACCCGGTCATCAGTCCACCTTGTGAGGGGCTACCCACGCTGCGCTTTCCTGTACGTGGCCGCCACTCGAGAACCTTCCCAGCCCAACGGCCATCGGGTCTACACGCAATGTGCCCCGCCCACTGCCACTTCAGTTTAGCGATTCGGAGAGCTATACTTTGGTTCTGCTGCGGATAATCTCATTTCTAATCCGATCCCGCAGAGAGAATCCTAGCATAGTCCTTCTTTATTCAAGTAGGAATAAATATAAGCACTTTTGAATAGTCATTCACAATAGCAAGTTTGTACTTCCGGTTCTGACCCTAAGACCAACTAAGAATGAAATATTATTAAACACAGTAAAAATATCACATTGAAAACATATTTTGTTGAACGAGGCACATTTATAATCACAAAAGTATTCGGCCAAGGATTGGCAAACACTTGACTATAGCGCCACTCTGTAAAAGTAGTTAAAATTACGAGTACACTAGAATAAAGCATCTCGGAACGTTAGGCACGGTCGTGAAACATTCTGACAGAACAAAGTGGACCAAATTAGACCGATTCCTGACCTGGAACGATTGTAGTTGTATAAGAGATGCTCTGTCGAAGTATAGTGAAGGGAATAAAACAGCTTCATTCTTTATGGCGTGGTAGCTTGATTTTCTATGATTTAACTCGTTTTTTAAAACAAAAACGTGACACACAAGGATAAGGGAGCTCTATAAGATGCACATGCTAATTTCCCACCTTTTAACACGTAAGACCCCGGTGACACGCATATGTGACCGAAAAAACTTTACTCGTACGCCAGTGACACACATACGTGATTAAAGTAATCTTATTTTTATGCCACTAGCATAAACTAAGTTCTCACTCCTATGCCAGTGGCATTGAAATACGAAGATTTTTGACACAAGTGCTGTGTCGCCGGCATAGGAGTACAATCTTTTCGGTCACACATGCGTGTCACTGGCACAGGATTGCTATCAGCTAATTTCGATCGGCATAGTATAACTTCGTTAAACAGTACCGGAGGCGAACGTGTTAATCGTGTTTTCGACGTAACATTTTACGTATAGCTAGTTATTTTACAAATCAGGGTATTTTCAGACAATTGTGTCCAATGATGAATAAAGCTTTCACAAATTATAATGATCACCAAATTAAAAGTGAATAAAAAAACGACTTCAAATGATTTCTCCAAGATTTCATGATTTTTTTTAAGTCGTTTAAAAAAAATTATCGAAATCGGTTGGCGTGACATAGAGTTCCTTAGAGAGTATTCGTCCCTTTGCACATGATTAATGCAAATTTAAGACTTATATGCTTATATGCCGGCCGTGTGGTAACGGCAGTAAGAATACTTTTGTCACCACCCCAACTCCTCCTTCGGGTGTCGTAAGAGTCGACTAAGGGATTGAAGTGTCACTGACCATTATTTGACAAAAGATTGATGATGGGCAGCAGCGTTATCATAGTGGACACATTACTGCGATCGCCAACACGCTTGCTCAGCGGGGCGTGGTGCTTAGAGCATTTACCTTTGTGCATTTAGCAGTGGATTATCATAGGCTGATGATGATGAAGACTTATATGGTTTCTCGTGGATGCCATTGTTTGAACTAGACCAAAGTAAAATTGGACCAATCGGAAAAAATCAGCTTTCAATAAAAAAAATAATCATCAAAATCAGTTCACCCAGTCGAAAGTTCTGAGATAACATACAAAAAAAAACATATAGTCGAATTAAGATCCTCCTCATTTTAGAAGTCTGTTGAAAAGTAATAAAATTCAAAGGATACATAAATTCAAGGGTCCACGGAAAAAACTTGTCCAGTGCTTGAAAAAAACAGGGCAAATTCACTCCTTATTCTGTTAAAAGTAAGGTTTTTTCTTCTGTAATTTGAATTGACTAAACATGTTCTTTCCGTGGACCCTTCAATTTCTTAAAACTCAGTACCTACTCGTAATACACAAACTTAAATAATACAAATTCTTAACACACATTTGCTTCTGAATGCGAATTTCACATTAATTTTAACTCGAGTGTTCAAGATATTCGGAAATGCAAATGATAAATCTCATGAATATTGTTAGATCAGTACTAATGCACTTTGATATACTAAAAGCTTTGGTACGTCATGGTACTCAGGTATTATCAATGCTAGAGATTTCAAGGTTATGTTTAACAGCGTCATTTTATGAGATAAGTACCATTATAGGGTAGGCAGGGATCGGATATCGGTTTTTCCCCATACAAAAGAACGGTTCGAATTTCGTTCTTTTTAATTCTTCGGTATATATTTTTTTTGTTATTGAAGTAATTAAAAAATACGATGTTTTAAATTACATTAAATATTGACGACTACATAAAGAGTATAAAACATTTTAAAATATTGGGCTATTTCCAGGTTTTTCTAAAAAACCGGTTCCGATCCCTGAGGGTAGGTACTTAATACACTTTATACACTTAATGCGAAAACTACTAAATTATACCCACAATGTCGTAACAGATATGCTTATGCTTACCAGAGAAAAAATCAACTGCGAAAGACTCTGGTTGTCACGGGATTGGAAACCGCCTTCTCTGGATTACCGTTCCAACGTGCTCCCAATTACCTACACCAGACGACCTTCCGTCAATCACAGCGAATTCAGTTAATGTTATTGTGAAACTAATCACTAGCGACATCTGTACATAATGTTTCAAAGGTAGGACTTAACACGAGAATTAATTAATTAACCTTAAGCTACTCAAAGACGTGTGCCTACCACAATGGTCCGCAAACTTCAGCACTCTCCGTTGCGTTGACTTACTATATTGCTTTGCTATAGGTATACTAAATTATCACCTGCGGGAGAAAATCTATTGTGAACAGAAAAATACCGTTCATGGTCTATACAAATTATAATATGAATGGTACTATCAAATTGGAATGTCATGTTGCTGAGTGCTGATATAGATTTTTTATGATATATCTAATTTAACTAAAGCTAGTTTTATGAGCATTTATTACACAATTTAACAATTTTCATACCTATTTAGCAGTAATCAATCTCATTCTGTAGGCATTTAATTTTTTTTAACAGGAATAACTTGAGTTTTTAAAAATGTATAAAAAATAAACACGTTTTGTTTACCTTAATCAAAACAAAAACCTTTTTTAAGCTTGCGCGATGGAGTTTTCTTTGGTGTAATTCTTAAATCAAAACTTACATTTCATTAGTCATCTAATATGCGCTGACGAATATGGATGAATAAAAAATAAAGCTTTTTACTAGGGCAGTCATAAAAACAAAACATCAAAGCCCTTCGCGCCGTTCCAGCCTTCTTTATATCCATAAACGCAATGAATAATAAAAATACAGAATTGCCCTTCATTTCATTTACTATGCATTCAATGGGTCGGCGTATCTTATTTACACAGTATGAAGTGTTACATGAAAGGATTAGTGGTAGAGTGTTGTATGATACTGGACTCGTAGCTTATGGCACTGGTCTCACCGCGAGCTACTAAGCTATGAACTATGGGCTATAAACACGAACAAAAGATACGCGCTCCCGTCTAAAAAAAGAGACACGGCGATACTCGCCCGGCGGTGATAGCTGATAGCTGGGCGAGTATCGCCGTGTCTCTTTTTTTGCCAGTGCCTATACAAGCAATATTACAAGATTCTATGTTGCACTTTTTTCGACTAGATAGAATTGTCACATTGCCACTTAGGCCAGATTTATTTCGGAAAATGTGACATAGAACCGTGTAATATTAGGGTAGCGTAGTGTTTAGCACTGTAAATTGTAGCAACTGTCATACAATCTGACTTTCAATGTTGCTATGACAAGGTTCTATTCTATAGTGGGTCAGGATTCAATTTGTCGATAGTACTGATAGTGGTAGCGGTGTTGAGGCCAGGGACCGGAACCGGTAGGTATTTTACGAAACTATCGAAATAACCAGATATTTTAAAATGTTTTATACTCTTTATGTACTACTCAGTATTTTATGTAAATTTACAATATCATATTTTTTAATTACTCGATTAACTTAAAATTTATATG
>JALPQI010006403.1:0-52156 GCA_025490895.1 Thaumatotibia leucotreta
CAGAAGTGCGAGAATTGGTTCCTTTTTTGTCAAGTTGCAACTTCGGAGGGCCATCTGTACCGAAAAACGTCGTTGTGCAATAAGTATACGTGCGAAAAAAAAGTTCGAAACGGTTGAGAGTGGATTGTTTTAAATCGACACAAGTTACGAAATTCCTTTTTGTACGTAAATGTACTAGTAATAAAGTAAAATATTTTATAAATACTCGTCTGTTTTATAAATATTTAAAATTACAAGTGGACATCAAATTTTCACTTAAATACTGGTCCATTCAAATCAATCTTCTCTTACATTCATATATTGTGATCTAGTTGATCACACTAAGACACATGGATAATTCATAATTTTATTATCTATTCGTTCTAAGTAACAATATATCACTGTTGTTGTTTTTTGTAAACAAACACAGTGAAGTTCCAGAAAATGATTACAATTATCTAACTATTAAAGAAATCACCTCTTCGATTTGACCTTTTAGCTAGAGACGCGTTCACAATGCTTTATGTAAAATGTTTGAGCTGATACTCTTTAGACATAACTGAAACTGAAATTTTACACATATATATCAATATAATTATAGGCTGAAAAATACACATTTAATAATGATATTGTACTCAAAACTTCCTACCTATAATTACATATAATACGAAAGTAAAGCCAATAGCATAAATATATTGTCGTGCATTGTTTTGTGTATCTAGGGAGTCAAGTACCTAGGGTAATACCATTACCCTAGGTACACCCTACTACTACTTGTACTACTAGGTACCCTAGGTACAAGTACTTAAAGGCACAGATCAGTATCGTATTTTGATTCCGAATGTGTAACCAAGAAGCCAATCGCCTAACACTCACTAGCGATCGAATCACAACTGTCTTTGTTGAACAAATATTTTTCCAATTTTTTTAAATCAAATCACGATTTAATATGCTCTTAAACGTACTGCCACTATTTCTGTTAACCTTATAATGTACAGTTAGCGCCAGTAGAAAAGAAAATATAGATGAAATTTAAACCTTGCATTATTTCATAATCACGCATTTTCAAAACGCAATCTGGGTTTTATCACCAACTTAAAACCTTATACCTTGAGTTCAAATAAATGTTCGGTTAAAATGATTAGTATTTATTGGTATTAAATTAACATGGTATTAATTAACGTAAAAATAAATCTACGAACGTGTTTCACGATGTGTCAAAGACAACAAATGCTATTGAAAGTCGGCCATATACGTTTACATTTTTTCACACCACCTATTCGAATACGGGACTTTTCTTCCCGGCTAGCAGGGATCAAAGTGGCACTTTTCAGTTCTATTGACAGCCTAAAAATGTACAATGAAATATGAAAATAAACAGTACGTTATCATAAGTTATAAAAAAAATTTCAGAATCAATTATTTGCATAAACATTACATATGTGATATATCTTTTATTTTTCTCATAGGTGGTGTGAAAAGCAGTATGTGTCACACGGTATCAAAATTATTTCGTCTTGGGCGTTAACGCTTGAATCCTTCATTACGCTCAGGATTCCACTTTAGAATCCCTCCCTACGGTCGGGATTCAATTGTGGAATCCGTCGCTCCATTCAGGTTTCAATATACGCCCACGCCGGAAATATACCATTTTGATCCCTTGTGACACAATCTACTATTTTTGTTTCCTACTGGGGCACAGATTAACATTAATAATGCAACGCAATCTGCATCAAATACAAAACAAACACGTGCATAAGACCTTGAAAACGAACCCATATGTTGCGCTATAAATACACAGGACACATTATAGGAAACTCCATACGTTTGTTCAATTTAACCAGCAATTTCAATATAAAACGACTTTACTCAGGGGTCATTTCATTGGATAATTATCGCGTGGGATGCCGCTCGCAAGCATTCGATATCATACCTTCGTACAGGATACTTGCTTAAAAAAACAATGTTGTTTTTACTATGCTGCTTGCTTGGAGCCGTTGGTACATGGGCGGAGAACATACAAGGAGAGTGTCCGACGATCAAAATTCAAGAGAATCTGGATTATACTAAGGTATACTCTAATTTATATTATGAAAGTATTTGAAGGGTCCACGGAAAAAACATGTCCAGTACTTAAAAAAATCAGGGCAATTTCACACCTTATTCTGTTAAAAGTAAGGTGGTTTTTTCCTTCTGTAATTTGAATTGACTAGATATGTTCTTTCCGTGGACCCTTCATTTAAAATATATCAACTACATGACAATTCAGTTCATGAGACCATTTTTCCTTCCATCGTCCGTGTTTCAAAGTAGTATTCAATTTTGTTCACAATAAAAAGTCAACTCAATGAAAAAAAAAATTAGCTAAGTTTTTATTGAAAAACAAATATTATACAAGTAGTCACATAATCACATGTTTTCAAAATTACCCAAATAGTTTGTATGACTAACTTTTGGTAACACAATGAAAGCTATTGTGATTTTTTGTTTATCCCTTAACTATGTATATTTTATTGCTATCAACAATCGACCAAGCCGTGAATACCTAATAGAGATAGTAGTCATGCAGTTTTGTGGTATTTACCTACTAAGCACTTTATTGCTACAATTAATTGGCTTCTAAAATTATGAGGCTTGCCTATTCCAGCATACAGACGGAAAAACTAGATTAGTTAGTAATAGATAATACAGATTTCAAACTTTTCTATCCTCACAAAACTGACATAGATTTAAGTTATCTTCACAACTTATTAAAATGTTTTGGAAAACGTCCACATATCCACAACCGCTTAGGAGAATTTCAGTTTTGGGATAGGGTAATTTAGGCGATTTTTGACTAGATATATTTATTTCTCGGCAACCCAATGCTTCACATTTTTATTATGAAGAGGCCTAAAAACTTAATAAAATAAAATAAATTATGTTAGCTTGATGTATGCATCATATTTTAATGTCAAACGGGGCTTAATCGCGTAAACTTGCGCCTTAGTCTGCCTGCGACTACGGGTGTAACGTCATGCCCGAAACGTCAGGATAAAATCAAACGTAAGTTTACGGAATTAACCCTTAGGCGCATATGGTATCACATATTTTATTTCTAAAATGACTTATAATCAATGTCAAATAGAACTCTGTTGCTCAGTTCGTTGACCGTGTTAATTAATTAGTTATTTCGACATGTGTCATTTCAGTCTTATCGTTTTTGATATTCGACCCATTTGCCGTTAAAATATGAATGATAATCGTGAAAGTTTAAACTGATTTATGCATTGCTTACAAAACACAGTATTAAAGGTGTCCATATCCGAGTTCCGTGATAAAGGTAATAAATACCAAACTTTTTAATCATAAGGATCATAATTATATTATCATGTCGTACCACTTTTGTTATTTGTAGCGAGCCTGATTGATTACACGTCACATAATATATGTATTTTAAAACATGAAAGCAATCATCAACTTTGACTCATTTGCGAACTATTTTTTAATTAAAAGTTACACATACATGTATACTCGAACATGTATTACGCCGCCGTTCAATGTGACCCGTAAATCACGAACACTGTAAGAGTTGAAAACGTCGAAATGTAGGTAATTATTATACGCGATATATCAGTATTTTCAATTTTATTTTATTATTTACATTTATATTACCAAAGCTCAAATACAACTGAGTAATATTTCGTGAATATTTCAAGTGTCTATCGAGCAAAAAAGGTAAAACATCGCCTTTGTCCATTATAACAATAGGCCCATTAGGGTCCGTTCTAACTAGGTATTAATTTTGTTTTCATCACACTTGCTGTCTAAGCGCGCCATTGCTTACGCGCGTAGAGGGAGTAATAGAAAAGTGATATTCCCTAGGGAGTAATTAACATGTCAGTACGTCATTTATAGTACATTGTGCATCAAGGGAGGTAAGTATGGAATTACTAACGAGAGTGTTAGAAGCCCGACGCCGTTAGGCGGAGGGCTTTTATGACTCGAGTTAATATTCCGCTTACCGGCCGTGATGCATACATTGTTTCTCATCACACTTGCCGACAAAAAAATAAGTTTTAAGATATAATATTATTAAATGACGTACTGGCATTTCTATTACTCCCTAGGGAATTTCACTTTTCTATTACACCCGCTACGCGCGCAAGCAATGGCGTGTGATGAAAATAATATTAATACTTATTTTTTGCCGCCGAGTGAGATGAAAAACATTGTATGCATCACGGTAGGTACAAGCGGAATAGGTGCTAACTCCGTAAATACCTCCCTTGATGCACAATGTACTATTTTAATATTTGCTCTTAACAGAAATTCATAATTTGTTAAAATTTCAACTGTCTAGCTCAGTCTAGCTATCGGTTTCCTAAAGATAGGGTAAGGAACCCTAAAAGTAGCTGAATAATTATAATAAAGTAGTTACGTAGCCCAAAATTCTTTAATCATTACTGTTTCGGAGTTCCTAATTAGGTGTGTCATTTCTAGATCATTCATTGTAGATAACATCGCACCTCCTGTAAACAAATAGATAATATTTAATCACGGTAATACGACTGCATTAGTCACTAATAATAGGCGCAAGATTGATAGCATTCAGTCACAGAATATTCCATTATAAAGCATTGCCAAAAAAACAATTGTCAATGTTACGTTTTTTTTTGTATTTTTGTGATTACTTATTCTCTAGAGAGAAAATGCAACCCCTGAACTATAATACAAAACTCAATAAGTAACAAATACCTTCCTACTTGAAATAAAGCTCGTATCTATGTTCTGATTCAATACTGGCATTCGAGGTTGGTAAGAGTAATGACTAATGACAGTTTTATAGTAGCTAGGTTTTCCTTGTCAGCCGACGATTTTATTTTTGTTTGTGTGAAAAATCATTACGCTTACAAAAACAACAAAAAATACCCTAAGAGTAATCGTACCCAGTCCGTAATGCTGAGTTTAAATAAAACAAAAATTCAGTATTCAATAAGGTCATCATATTTTTTTAAAATTTTTCTATTTATATTTGCAAAAGGAATTTTTATTTTTCGTTTGACCAACAGTGTTTCGTACACTCTCATTTCCGTGAAATTATTTTCCATTTATAATTTTCATATAATATAATCATTAATTATTTAATTATGAAACCTAATATTGAAAACACTTGTAGCACAAACATGATAAAATAGAATCTTACGATATATGTACATTGCATTGCGCAGTGGTGTTGAACTCTTTTTATTACTCATCATCATCAAATTCAAAATGCACTTTGTCCAATAATAAATGTTCAGTCACGGAAAAGATATGAGTAATTATAGTTTTTCGTCTCATATTGGATTGTGCCGTGTGGTGATGGCAGTAAGAATACATTTGTCACCACCCAAACTCTCCCCGCGAGAGGCGTAAGAGTCGACTAAGGGATTGAAGTGTCACTGACCATTCTTTGATTTGATTGATGACGGGCAGCAGCGTCATCATAGTTGACACATACTGTCATCGCCAATCCGTTTGCCCAGCGTTGTGATTATGGGCATTTACCTCCTAATGCGTTTATACGCATAGTTAGTAGGAGAGGCCTACGTCCAGCTGTGGACTGAGAGAGGCTGATGATGAATGAATTGGATGTGTTCAGGGTGTGTAGCAATATGCCAATCGCTAACTCTCAGTAGCATAGTTTCCTCTGTCTGTCTTATTAGTGCAACGAAGGCTTTTGACCAAGTTGCCTTTCGTTCTCAACCGAGCGTAGCAATTCGATTTTGGCTACGCACTTTGCCAAGACGACATTCTACGATCGTATACGATATGCGATACGTAACAAATATGCAATGCCGTCTTTACCATAAGGGCACCAGGGGCACGTGCCCAGGGCTGTCTGCCCTGAAGATGGTCGCCCCCGAAAGATCGACAACTTTCCTCACATTTATTCTCGCGTTTACTTTCCTTTCGAAAGGGGCCCCAAAATCCTTAGGTACTCAGCCCCCCCCCCTCCCGCCATAGTTAAAGACGGCCTTTCAAATATGTGAGAGATTCGAACGTGATTCACGTGACTATTTCCATACATTATTTTGATCACGTGATCTATCGCTTATCGTATACGATTGCAGAATGGCATCTTGACTAGGACTGCAGTTTTCTATCCACTAAAACTTCATGGTAATACACCATCGTCTATGGTCTCAATGAACGGGGATTACCCTACTCTACCCACAATTTTATCGATCCGATTCAACGTGTTTGCTGTTATCACTGGAATGATGTCATTAAAGAATCACTGATTTAGGATTTTCCTAGAACATATTTAGGTACCTAAATAATACCTTGTATAATGTAGATACATATAAAGTTTGCCGTGTGGTGACGGCAGTAAGAATACATTTGTCACCACCTCAACTCGTAAGTAAGAGTCGACTAAGTATCACTGACCATTATTTGATAAAAGATTGATGATGGGCAGCAGCGTCATCATAGTGGACACATTACTGAGATAGCCAATCCGCTTGCCCAGCGTGGCGATTATGGGCATTTACCTCCTAATGCGTCTATACGCATAGTTCATAGAAAAGGCCTACGTCCAGCAGTGGACTATCATAGGCTGATGATGATGATGATCTAAAGTTTTGTACCACCTTTTAACAAAAATCAAGTAAAACACAAGAGCTTCAGAAGCTTCATAATATCAAACAGCCTCAGTAAGGCCTAAGTAACTAAGTAAGGAAAAATTAAAGCATTAATTAGTATCTAAACAAAATCCCTTAAAAGAAGCTACCGATCTAAACCAGCCCGATTGGTTCGCGGTGCAAAAGGTGCGCTCACAGCGTTTCCGCGCTGAATCGCTATGGGCAGTATCTGCTCCAGAAACGATCCGGAGCGGGGATCAAAGCCGCTTTCCTGCACGCGTCGTCCTAGTTCCCTAAGAAAGCTCTTACCCTCTTTTCTTAAATTAGTTTTCAGGGAGTTGGTACAATGTGGCCAGTTACGCCAGTGACGGCAGAGCCATCTATGACTGCTCAACTTTAAACTTCCAAGAAGACAACCTTGGCTATACCCTAAAGGAGACCTATGTAGTCGCCGAACTTGGGAACAGGACTCAGAAATCTTATCTGGCGAGGGTGGACCCCACCTTCGACGCTGGCAACAGGGCACAGTTTATTGTGAGCTACGAAAATGCTGGTAAGTAAGACATGTATATCTTTTGAGGGGTAAATTAAATACTATACTTATTGTGTACTAATACTCGATCGATGATCGAACATGTCAGATCAGTATTCATCAGTGTAAGAAAAGACACAAAAATCTGATCTTGCTATTTTGGTCGTAATTTTGGAATTAAATTGGTACGATTTTACTTGGTACTTACGAAATCGTTTGCCGTTTGATTTTATCAGAGTAAATTAATCTATACCTAATATAAAATCATAATTAATTCATAAATTTTGAAAAATTCATTAATATCATTTGAAGTTTGCAACCTTCGGATTACAAGACAAGAACCTTGCTAATACTGAAGCCAACAACGCTTCTTATAAATGCAAATAGATCCCTATGAGGCCTATTCAAAATTACTACGAAACTAGAAAAATAAAACAAAACATATAAGATGTAGAAACATCTTCTCCGTTTTTTTGACTCTCGGGGCATTTTAATTGCTGCTTATTCAGAAAGTCCAATAACTATATTTGGGTTGTCAACTTAGATTTCATCTCAAACCTACTCGTATGTTGTTTGTTTCAGACAAAGTTCTCCAGTTTCCTTTCTTCATCCTGTCAACGGACTACGACAACTATGCCATCGCGTACACCTGCAAAACTTACAAAAAGAAACCGAAAAACCATTACGGTAACTATCTTCATAGCCTGTAATAGTATCCCACTGTTAGGTGAAAGCTGTTATTTACCGAAATTCGGCTCTGGTATGAGCCAATCCATCACTCTCACTCAATCACCAACCATCTTCTACCACGAATACTTGCGCGAATACTTCTTGCACTACCACTTCTTCTTGCACGAATTCAAATCGTCCCGCCATCTCCTTTTATTACGGTAGCTTACAATTATTTATTTTTTACTACAAAGCCCTCCTTTACGTGGATTTACTTCGGCTACACTTCACATTGTGTGAGATATGATAAGTACTTGCTGTAGGTACCACTTGTGTAGAAAACCTAAGCATGCTCATGGTCAAGCGCCGTATACCACATAATATATAATGTATATAATTATCCTTACATACTAACTTAGGGACTCCAAACACACTTAAACTAATGCTGAAACAGACGCTTGAATTTCGTGGAGGAGCTTGGACGGTTGGAATAGGGCTACCTCGCTATCAGCCAAAAAAGGCACGATGGATGCCGATTTTCGGAAAAAGCTCAGTTAAACTAAATAACTACTAACCTTACATACCCATTCACATTTTGTTTTTTGGTTACAGTATTTTCCTGGGTTTTATCAAGGAACAAGCAGAAATTAGAAGGAGAATCACTAAAGAAGGTAGAAGATGCTTTGTCTAAATACACGGAATTGGCAGAACACAGGCAATCATTCGTTTTCAAAGAGTTTTCAGAAGCAGAATGCCAGTTTTCGCAAACCTTTGAAACAGATTTCTTCACTAGTAATTTTTGGTAGTTTTACTTATATTTTCCGCAATTGTAATCACCAAATAATGTTACATTACAGGTAATGTTGCATTACCTGTAATGTAACATTTTATAGGTCTACAAAATATAATATTTCAATATGCTTAACCAAACTTCCAACCAAGAAAATAGTCAGATTAAGTCATTTCCAATAATTTTACCTGGTATTTTTATGTTCATAAATTACGTTAATAAAACTGTGATTATAATATAATTTTTGTAAAATCGTCGTTGTACTTTATTTCTCATTTACTTTTACAAAACCCATTTTAAGATTTACAAATAAATCAAACTCATTAAGAATGAAAATTGCATAATACTATGATACATACCTATTTTCATGGACTTTGTTACTTTGTTTGCCACGTTAGTTTACAGGGCTGGAGAAATGATATATGTACTTATTACATTTTTGATTTGGTTCAATTTTATTTGTGTTACTGTGTAAGTATTTATATATATCGAGCAAAAAAAAAACATCAAAAAGAAAAGAATGTTTTATTATACAATCTATCAACTAACTTTTCAATTTGAATAGACTAACATCAATTACGAGTATTATCACGCATCAGAGATATCAAGCAGTAATCAGCAAGAAATACTACTAGCTGTAAATTCTTTGCATAATTCGGAAATATAAAAAAGCAAAAAGCAACATTATCTAGTACACTAGCCTTCTTACATTTACATCCAATCAGAAATTCTAAATCTAAATGCCATTAAAGAATTAAACAGTCCTAATAAAGTTTTTAGTGCGTTAGAAAAAGCAAACTATGGATGACATGATATTGATTCTTAGGAAGAAACACCGATATAATACACGAACGAGAACTTACTTCGGGTGGTAATATTAAAGATACTTATTCAAAATGATTAAGTGAATGGGTTACAAAACTTACACATATTCTGAACAACTTTATGCATTCATTATGAAGAAGTATCGTAAATTATGAAAATTGAATGACATTGACGTAGTAACAATTATTGGAGTAAAGAATATCAATCAACATCTTTTTCCACAATTTCGATCGCTTCTTACTCAAGTTATGCAAAAGCCACCGAATGTTATGGATCTCTATGAGGCTGCAGAGGCCTACAGGGAACTTAGAAATTAGAACTATCAGTCTAATGTAGAAGAAATTAGCTGGGCAGTGGTAATCTTTTATGTTCGCCCTAACTCAGCCGGTTCACCCGACAAAAGAACTCGCTCGTCCCTCTAAAAACCGTATTTAATGATGCTTCACAGCTTCAGTGACAAGACTGGAGCTGGTGAATTTGCAAGCTGCTTCTGAGAAGTCTGTCTGCAGGAGCTTGGTGGTGTCCAGTTCCTTAGCATTGGTCTTCAGATAGTTGTCTACGGCGGTCTTGGCTTCACCTTCCAGTTTCTTGCTTCGGGAGAGGACCCAGGCGAAATCTGCGAAAAAGAAAATGGTGACTTGACTAGTGGTGACTATTCCACTTATATCTACCTATAATATATCTCTTAGATGGGGCAGAGTGTACAAAAATTGACAAATTTGAAATGTACTTTAGTCCGTCTTCTGCATTTAAGGGGCTTATTTTAGAATTATTTATAATTAACAAGAGACTCAAATAGATATAACGGATAACGGGCAAGCGCCCGCTTTAGCAGAGTGCAAGCCAAAGTACATGTCGGGTTTTGGTCTCGGCTACTCCATGATGAGGATCCTCTTAATGGATCCAAACATGTCGAGCAATTTATCAACTTAAATTACGTGAAAGGTTTATTCTCCAAAAAATGCGATAATTATAGTTTTTTTTCTCACATCAGATCCGTTCAGGGTTCGTCTCTTTGTGTCACTTTTTTTATTAGTTACAAAGGCTTTAAGTGGTTGCCTTTCGCTCGTGACTAAGCACAAACGATTGGTATCTTGGCTGCGAGCTCAGGCCCTAGTTTTTTTGGCCAGCGGCAGCCGCCGACCGATGCGTGTCCGCCGCCGACGACGTTCGGATGTTTTGTTCGCGAAGCTTTGAGGGTGGTTTATCTGAAACGTCGCCGGTAGCGGGTAACCGACGACATGTCAGAGAAACCACCCTCAAACATTCGCGAACAAAACATTCGAACGTCGCCGGTCGCCGGCCAGAAAAACCAGGGCCTTAGTTTTCTATGAACTAGCGTTTCATAGTGTTTTCAATCGCCTCGATGAACGGGGGTTTCCCGACAAATCTAGACAGCTTATCAAAACAAAACCCTACCCACATTTTTATCGATCCTATTTAACGCAGTTGTCGTTATCGTTGGAATGATGTCATTAAAGAATCACTGCTTTAGGATTTTGCTATAGTTGCCAATTTCTAAGAACTTTTGAAAGTTATAGATTAATCCTTATTAATATGAGGATAAGACTCACCATTTTTCCGATACATATAATAAGTCATATATGAGGCTCATTTTAAACCGTTAAATGTTTATTCTTAGAAATCGACAACTACTTATAGAACATTACATTGTATGATGTAAATATTTGCCTATCACATTTTGTCGAAAATCATAAAATAAACACAAAAGCTTCAGAAGGCATTTATAAAAGTTTATATTATTTTGTTTACTAGTGAAACTAACTTAAATACTTAAGTTGGCTCATTTTACTTTATACGAGATATTTCTTTATTTTAAAAAGGAACAAAACTGCGTTGAAAGCATTATTAAATTTTGCTTGTATCATTCGAGAATCGAACCATAAAATAATAGTAATGTACTTTTTTACTTTACTAATCGTGATGAGATAAAATATATCTAAAAAACATTAGATGCTACACTTATCTGTCAGACAAAAATCCATGAAATTTAATATTTGGTACCAAAATTGATTATGTCCATACAAATTTGAACAAAAAATGTATTCACATTTGTTCATATTAAAAATAAAGGAATGTCTCCTACAAACAAAATGAGCCAACATTAGGTTTTAAGGTAGTTTCCCTCCAGGGCCCGACTTATCTTTCCATCCTGTATAATATATAGAATAGTTAATAATTGTAACTAGGTATACAATTTAATACATTTCAAGTAAGTAGTTGCGTAGAAGTAGTCAGTAGCAGTCAGTCAAATATAAGATTTGTTCATAAAAAAATTACACGTTTATTGCAATAATCATTAAGTACCTATCTAAAATATAAGTATCATCATAAATTGAGCAGATTCAAAATACCTTCTGATGAATCTACGGAACTTTCTTGATCTTCTTGAAAAACTTACCTACTTGATCAATAAATTAAATTACTTTTTCCGATATCTTTAATCAATGGCACTTTATCGAACCTACATCTTTAGTTAATTAAATTTCGCGGTAACAATCGTGCTTTATTAACTATTGATAACAACATCGATAAACAAATACCCCGACTTTTACACGTGTCAAGTAAAAGTACGAGTATACCGATATATTTTTGACGCTTACATTATGTACATAAAATGTATATAAATACAAGTACTTTGAACATACAACATTTAAAACTCCTCCTGGCGGGTGTCGTAAGAGTCAACTAAAGGATTAAAGTGCCATTGACCCTTTTTTGATAAAAGATTGATGATGATGATGACACACTACTGCGATCACCAATCCGCTTGCCCAGTGTGGCGATTACGGGCATTTACCTCCTAATGCGTCTATACGCATAGTTAATAGTGAATAGGAGAGGGCTACGTCCAGCTATGGACTATCATAGGCTGATGATGATGATGATGACTAAAATTTCGAGGATCTATCTCTGTCACTCCACCGAAGGCGTTATTAGAGTGACAGAGTCAAATCCTCGGAAATCTTAAGATTTCAAAGTACGCGAAAGGACCACAGATGAAATAAACTTACCTTGATGGTTCTTGTTTTTCTCGTCAAATTTGCAGTTGTAGGCAATGGCGTAGTGAACGTAGTCCGTAGCCAGGATGGTAAGTGGTGAGTCCTTGGTCACATCTGAAACCAATTTGAATAACACTTTAATTTTAATCTTAAAATTTGGTGTAAAAGAGTATTATTTGACAGCAAAACAAAAATGAAAAACCGACTTCAACCGATTTCTGCAAGATCCAACTTGGCGCCAACAAGAATATCTAGGGAGTATGCTCGTGCGATAAAAAAAATGAAAATCAAAATAATTAATAAATAATTTGATTTGTGATTTCACACTAAGTTCTCCACATTTACATGAATCGAATGTTGTAGATCAGAGCAGAGATTATTTAGTTTAAGTAGTACCAAAAATAGTTAATTTTTTTATTTACTAATTTACTCTTCTAGAAAGGGTGGTTTTGACTATTTTCGATGTATGATGCTAAATTAATTAAAACTGTGCACTAACAGGTAGTAAATATCTGGATTTCAAATAAAACTAAATCTATTACTAGTCAATCGTGTTCCTAGTGACATCTATTGTAACATATTCCGAACTATTTGAGCCTTCTATGAAACAGACCCTCTATATTTGGGTACTTTGTGATCAGAGTCAAACTCAAAGTATTCTTTATTCAACTAGGCCCCGCAAGAAGCGCCTTTGAATCGTTAAACTAAATAGCAAATGAGATAAAAAAATCTACTTCCGGTTCTAACGCTACACCACTGTTCATAGAAGAATCCGGCAAGAAATTCAGCGGGACTTGTTATTTCAAATAATAATAATGTCGACCTCCGTAGCCTAGTTGGTAGTGACCCTGACTACGAAGCTGGAGCTTATTTATCACAAATATTTGTTTCTTGGTCGTGGCTGTCTAAGTATTTAAGTATCTATATGTATCTATCTATTATATAAGGTCTTAATTTATTAGATGCAGATATTTTAACAGCTGATAGTACTCGGTCTCTGGAGTATATTAAACCGTGAAACATTATAGCTTTTACGATATTTTTTGGAGAAAACGGAAAAACAAATTTGCTACGTAAAAACACCCTGTTAATGTGATTATTAAATGAAAACTCATTGAACAGATTCTAGTACCTCTTTTACGTACCACTTAACTGGAACTAGCCACTTAAATACTTAATTGTCAATGTCATGTTATTTTCTGTTGGATTGTGTCGTTTGATGATATGACAGACAGAGTGTTATTGTGACATGTGATAATGCACATGATGATTTTTTCTTGACGAAATTATAATTAATTTTTTTGTTAGGAAAATGAAATCAAAAAAGTTACATGAAAAGATTTCTTAATTTATATTTAAAGTTAATTATTTTAATATAAAGTATCATGTGTTAAAATATCTGCATCTAATAAATTAGGACCTTATATATATCGTCCCTTATATAGACCGTAAAACATGGAGACTATTGGAGGAGACCTATACCCAGAAAGGGGCCTTAGCTTAACCATATATTTATTTATACTTTAATATATTATAAGTGTATTATTTTTTTTAGGTTCTTTACATTTCTCAGTATACCTACTAGGTACACTGGCGTAATGAAATACACGGGCCGAAGCCAAGTGCATTTCATAATTAATGTAACTGAGAAGATTATTCGCACTTAATCACTAGGTATTATGTGGGCAATTGAGACGGGGCGTTTGAGTATGTGAGTTGGGTAGTTGTATATCATTCTGTAAAAATTTTCGGACGATTCGGCATGTATTTAAAATTACAGCTTTCTGCATAACTGTATAACAGGATTGCGGTAACGATAAGGACTTTAAAGACGTATGCAATTGATGTGGGATTATACCTGTAGTAGACAAAACAATGGGTATTATAGAAACATGGTTTAGCTTCCATATCCGGGCTATTTCGTCTTTTAAATCGGTGTATTTGGAAAATTTTTCAGCTATTGTATTTTGGACATTATGGGTATTCGGTATGTCTATTAATAGTGCTGTTTTATTTATTTTGTCTACTACAGTTATATCCGGCCTATTGTAATGTATGGTCTTATCGGTTAATATGGCTCGGTCAAAGTACATTCTGTGGGTTTGGTTTTCCAGGACATTTGCAGGTTTGTATTTGTAGTAGGCAGTTGCTGGAGGGGGAATCAGTATTATTATTATTATTATATATCGTCGCTTGGTACCCACATCACAAGCCTTAATTGAGCTTACCGTGGGACTAGGTCGATTTGTGTAAGATGGCCCATTATATGTATGTATGGTATATACCTATCTACATATATTCGGCCGGCAACCAGTCACTTCCCGGCCTCGATAGTAATGTACCTACTATTAATGAATATACGCGATTTAATCTATATGCATTAAGTAAAAACAAAGAGGCAGAGTAAATAATTATGGCGACGATTTTTCACAGGGTCCATATTGGCACTTATACAATTTTTTCTTCGAATATTTTTACTAATACCGTTTTTTACTCATAATCATCATTACTCCGAAAAAATTTTCTCATACTTTTTTTCTTACTAAAAATTATACTTCTACCTACAATGTTCATAACGATTTTTATTTCGAAATTTTATCCTCCTAAAGTCGTCAAGTAGATTAATCTATACTTATAAAGTTATTTGAAATAAATTGTTTATTTATAAACATTTTCCCATTAGGTTCACTCTGTTGTGGTATAATTCTTTTATGAATAACATAAACTATGTAGTCATAATGGGCTTTGTGCAGAAACTGTTGGGACATACTCAACTTTAGCATATTTCTTTGTGGCAGATTTCGAGTTGTTCGAATATTATTCGAGCATAATTTCGATGCTCCTATTTATGATGAGGCATAATCTGGATGTGCATAAAAAGTATCGGCATAGTTTGTTTTAGCATAACAGAGAAGCATACCTGGGATAACTCGGGGCATTTATACGAAAGTGATGTAGCAAAATATTTTATCGACTAAAAATATATCGATGTTATTGTAAATGACAACATCAAAATGTTATTCGACATAAATAAATATTAGTTACTTACTCTTCAATTAAAATAAAAAATAAGTTTAAACGGGTAGTTACGCGTTTATTTTAAATTAGTTTTCAAAATATACAATTAATATTAAAATATCAATATTTAAATTGTAATTTTGATTAAAATGACATCTGCATACAAGAGGCCCGATATCAGATATGACATCGAACCTCTGTACTGTAATCGATAATGTTCAATAAGCACATATTTTATTATAATTATATCGACATCTTTTTAATCGATATCAAATCCCTATAACTTGCCCCCAGTTATCCCAGGTATGCAGAGAAGGAATAATTACAACCTGTCAATATAATCGAGGTAGTAGTAATATTCTATACGTTACTTACTGTGTTACTGAGCTGAGTGCTTTCTAGGTTGCTAAAAAAAAAATAACCTCGAAGACTAAGGCGGGAGCTAAGCTCCCGCCTTAGTCTTCTAACCTAACCTATCCGAGTCGGATTTGCCCCGGAAGGTTTTGTTCGCTCGCTTCGCTCGCTCACTGCAGAAATTTTCACCCTCACAGCAAATTCTGCCTGGCGAAAAAGGCAAGTTTCGAACATGTGGCTACATGCCCAAAAAAAAATGCAAATCTAATTTCTGTCTTATAACACTCGGCGTAATTAATGATATGCCAAGATAGTTTCGGACAAAATAATATTCGAAATATTGTTATTTAAGGCAAGTGATGTTTCTGTCTCATTAAGTTGATGCCAAAATAGATTATACCAAGTCTGTTTTATCCTAAGCGTTTCGGACAAAAAAAGTTTAGAGGGAACCCGTTTAGTACAGTACCTACTCTGCCACAACATGATTTGTGCAGGTAGCTAGTTTACAGTAATAGTACGATTTATATTTAATTAAACAAAAATAATTCATACATAAAACCAGTACAGATAAAAATAAATACCTATAACATTAGAATATATAGCATAAAATAAGTATAGTGAAAAATTATATAAACATAAAAGTTAGTACTAAAAATATGTATGAAAAACAATATTATGAACATAAATAGGTAATTCTATGTGATGATGATTATGAACAAAGATTATTCTAAATACCGATCATTATGAAGTTAAATTGTATAAGAAAAATTTTCGGAGTTCCAATAATCTAAGTTGCAATTTTATAAATACTTTGGCGCACCCTTTTTCACAATACAACGTAGAGCTATTACTCTAATGTGGCTGCATATACTCATAACAATTTAACCACGCTCACTAGTATTACTACCCACGCACTCGTTTTATTTTCATCATCATGATAATCTTTGCGATAGTCGCATACGAGTAATACTAATACACATGTATTGATTCCCATTTTCGCCTTTATTGCGATTGTAATAAAGATTAGTGTACTTGATAGATAAGCTATTCAAAGCCAACTCACTCGGCCCAGTCACACCCTTATTGTTAAAAGCGTGATAGTAAATTGCAATAAAACTTACTGAATCTTAAATCCAGTTTCAATTTAAGTATCATACTACATTTCTTTAGGAATAATTAAGCCTACCTATGTACTTATAATCTTACGGTTCATTGCTCAAAAAGAAAAAAAGTGCATAGGCAACATGCCAATCGCTAACGAAACGCAACTATCCTTATCGCGTTAATAAGAAAGAGTGACAGAAACAGAAAACTGAGCGTAACAGATTGGCATTTTGGCTATTATCAAACCGCGATTAGAAAGGGATTCTAAAGTACCTACTGTTGGTGTTGACACAACAGTGATTACGTCAATCTAGGTATATATATATATATATTCATAGTTATATTAATAGTTTAAATGCAGAGACTTACAGATAATACATTAATTAATCACTGTCTACATTTATAAACAATTCTTTTCTTGGTAAATGTTGTGTCATTTGTTGTGTCAACAGTACTTTCAAATCCCCTTCTGATTCCGGTTTGATAATACATGTACACTGTTCTCTAAAGGAAGTCTGACTGTTCTTAAGGAAGTCTGTTTACTGTTTAGACTATTATTCTATTCAGTAAACAAGTTTCTAACCTTATGTACACTTTTATGCTGTAAAACAGTTTTGTTTGTCTGTTCGAAGATAACTTAATTAGTCTGTATATTACTCAAATGTTATTTTTCGCATGAGATTACTTTATTTTTCATCACGGAAATTACAGGATTTGCACTTTTAGGTTAGAAAATTCTTTACACTTCGTTTGAACTTAGAAAACCCCTCAGAACACACGAAGGTAAAGTCCATTTCTAATACGAAGGCCCGATTCCACTTGACAAAGTCATTAGGCGTCAACAACAGGATCAGTGATAACAAAAGATACCTGGCCAGGCCCTTTTCTGGCGTGATATTTTTTGCAGACATCGGTATACGACCCGTGCCAATTTGTAGTGGTCCAATAAAAACGACAAAAGTTTTGAGTGGCCTCGGCCCTTCGTATTTGAAATGGCCTATAACACTGCTGTCCTGCTTAATCGTGTGTCGCCTTTGCCTTTGTAGCCCGACTAGCCAGAGCCTTCCGTCTGTTTCTTGGATCCGAAGGGTTTTCTAAGTTCGAACGGAGTGTACTAGATACCTAATACAGCTAAGGATGAATAAAATCGGCCTTATAGGTGGGCAACAGGTACATGCTTGCCAAGACATGGCAAAAATAAAAAATAGCGGAAAATTAAATCTATCTTTTAAATCGACTAACTTGTGATCCGAATTAAGTCTATTTTTTATTTTTGTGCGCAGAAGCCTAAAAACAGGGTTCTTTATATAATTCAACTTCTTCCTTCAATATAATTAAAATAACTGTGAATAAAGTTTATTTATTGCACAAGGTGATGACTCGTCCTTTAGTCATAAATATTAGGTCACGTTCAAGTAATCGACAAAATATAGGAATTCCGCTTCTTTTTAAATCCGTTTAGGTAATTTATATTGATAAGACAAAGATTGCTGATACATTGAAAAGATAATTCGTCATTAAAAAGTAATCATCAACCCATGTAAGTATGAGAAAATATTGTAAATAAACTGATAATTAGTGAAGTTACGTACATAAGTAGACGCCGCATTTTATGCAGTTGTATGACCACGATAGGGTAGTTTGGGGAATATAAGGATCAGTGGAATATAATGTTTATATTACCAAATATTAACCATGGTGTCATGGTATTTACATAACTGACTAATTTACATTGTAGATATAAATAAGCGAGGTGGGCAAAAGATGAGTACATTATATAAGATTTTAAGCTTACATGGTAATTTGCATCATTAGTATGGCTTAAAACGGGATATTAACCATGTAAATTGAAATAATTGAGCACCATATTTCGGCACACCTACTACTGCGAAAATCGAAATTCGTAAATTCCGAGGATTTTTCTCTGTCACTCCAACGAAGACGTCAATAGAGTGAGAGAGACAAATCCTCGAAATTTGCGGATTTCGAAGTTCGCGGTAGGGCCGCTGTTGCAAATGCCATCTACACGGTATAACTGACGAACTGCGAGTTCTAGTTGTGGTCTACCCACACACCCTCTTTCTAAGTCGCTTGTTTCGTACAGAGTCACACTCACAACTAGCACCACCGTCCTTGTTCTCACTTAAAACTCAAATACCAATCCGACACCCGACACTCACGCCGCGGCCACGACATACATGGTAAATATCCGGTTTTTTAAGTCATACTAATAATATAATCTAAACTAAATATTTAGTACAAATATGTTTAGTAAATTTACTGGAAAAATAACACAATTATACGAAATTTTACAATATTTAAAACGACGACAATAACAAATTATTATATTTCATTTGTTAAACAAGGTACTCCCCAAACTACCCCTTTATGAGGTCATCGCGACAACAACAGGAATTTTATACTTAGATACATTTCCAAAGTCCAACATGAATCAAAATGAAAAAGATTTCATAAAATCGAATCTAATCTACATGTTACTAAAGTTCACGTATCTACACTATCAACTGTGTGGCTGTGCGTCATCAGGATGCTTAGCCAAGTTGCCAATCGCTAACGCTTAGTAGCGTATCGTAGTGTTCCCTCTCTGTCACTCTTTCGTATTAGTGCGACAAAGACAGTTAGCAGCCTTTCGTTTACGATTGACGATTAAGCGTTGGCGATTGGCAACTTGTCTATGCATCCAGATACGGCCAATAGCGGCCGGCAAAAATATCTGAATAATAAAATATCATTAGGCAGCCTCCGTAAAATTAATTAGTTGTTAGACCCTGCCCACGAGTTCGAATCCCGATGGATATGTGAGTTTAGACATTTCCGTGAAAACAAGGTATAAGATCGCCCTACATAACTGTATCTACCTATGAAATCATATAAAAGATAATACTTCATTACATATTTATAAGTAATTATATTTAGAAGTTGCCGTGTGACGGCAGTAAGAATACATTTGTCACCACCCCAACTCCACCTGCGGGTGTCGTAAGAGTCGACTAAGGGATTAAAGTGTCACTGACCGTTCTACAAGATTGATGATGGGCAGCAGCGTCATCATAGTGGACACATTACTGCGATCGCCAATCCGCTTGCCCAGCGTGGCGATTATGGGCATTTACCTCCTAATGTGTCTATACGCATAGTTAATAGGAGAGGCCTACGTCCAGCAGTGGACTAACATAGGCTGATGATGTGTATGTGATGTGATATTTAGAAGCAACAGTAGTGTTTATAATATTTCTCAGAAAAAAATATGGTACTTTGAAATATTGTTTAGGTCGATTGCAAAAAAAAAATCATTAAGTAGCTAAGGCTTTAATGAAAACAAATATTAACGTGACGTTTTCGTGTTGCGAAGTTACTCATATAGTTTGTATAAGGAATTTTTGTAACATTCTAAATTTCAGCTCAATCGGAAACCGGGAAGTGGATCAAATTTAAGTTGCAAGATTTGATTACAGACAGACAACGGGACAGGTGAAACTAAATAAAAGCTTGTAAAATGGAAATGACCGTGATTTTTATTTTCATTTAGCTCATACTACTATGTACAACAGGGGTCGGATACCGGATTTTTCTCCATACAAAAGAACGGTTCGAATTCCGTTCGTTTTCGCTCTTCGGTTTATAATTTTTTTTTCCAATGGAGTAATTCAAAAATATGATGTTAATAGTTACATAAAATGTTGAATACTACATAAAGAGTGTACAGGATTTAAAGATATTGAGCTATTTTGGGGTTTTTTCTAAAAAACCGGTTCCGATCCCTGATCTACAGTATTTTTGTAATTGATACGTTTATAAATACTGTTTTAAGGGCGGTTATAATGGTCGACAATTTATTGTTTGTTGGTGGTACTTTCTAACAAGTATAGAAGTGCAACAATGACGCGTAACACGATGAACTGCAAAAACGGGACCACCATAAGCCAATAGAATTGTTTGTAGTGAATATTAGGCCACCATAAGCCGCCATAATTGTATGTATACTCTGTTTGGTACTTAACTAGATACAAACAATCTTGAAAAATTAATGAAAAAACAAGTATGTAGAAAATAAGTTTTTGCAAATATGTATGATTCAAAAAGGAAATAGGTACCTACGTTGATTTGATTCAATAAGTACCTAGTTTGGATTTATTATGCATTTTTCAATAAAAAAAATACTGCAAGCTTGTTTAAATTTAGTTAAATCTAACCAAACATAGTACAATGAATGGGCGCATAAAGATACATGTCACTCACCTCCAACCTTAAGCGAAACGATCAGTTTGCCAGCCTTGTTGGCATCAGGAGCGAGCTTGGCAGTTCCTTCCACGTACTTCTGCACCCCGTCGACCACATGGATGTTTTTCACCTTCAGCACTTCGCCGTCCAGTTTGTATTCAGCCGAAGCACATTTGCCGTTCTTTTCTGCTGCGTACGGGTACTTGGAGATCTCGTACCATGTACCTTGGAACTGGAAGGGAATTAGGTGTTCATTTAATTTCAAGTAGCTGAGGATTTTCATTATTGTGCTGAACAGATATCGTAACTTTAGCAATTTCGGTGCAGCGTAGTAGAGATAATGCGATTACTACGAATATTTTCTAGGAAGATGATCAACTAGGGTTCATACTGTCACGAACCCTAATTAACTATTCCAACTACAATTGGAAATATAGATGCTGTTAATGCAGCAAAATTGCACCGAAAATGCTGTAAAATGTACAATAGGGTATCTGGTGATTGGACACAGTCTCCAAAATGTTATTTAATATGGTCACTCTCTTTACTGAGTGTGACTGTCTTACTCGCCAAAGAACTTTTGTTATTGGTGAAATATTTTCTACATAAATGGTGATTTAAGTAGCAAAGTACTCCTAATTGCATGGTTTTAACTGATATTGTTTAAACTTTATTTATGAGAATATAACAAATTAAAAATTTATAAAACATTGGACCCCTGAACTTAGTGTCAACGGGACCGGGTTGAAGTCAGTTAAAAAAAGGATTATCGAAATCGGTTGGCGTGATATTGAGTTAGGTATTCGTCAATTTGTTATACAACATTGCACATGTCGAATGTATATGGTTTTCTGATGCCATTGTCAGAACTGACCCAAATTAAAATGAGACCAATCCGAAGCATCAGTATTCAATTTTAAAAAAAATCCCCTAGATCGGTTCACCCAGTTGGAAGTTCTGAGGTAACAAATAAAAAAAAACAACAACAGAACAGTGGAATTGAAAACCTTATACTTTTTTTGAAGTCTGTTGAGAAGAAACTATATGTGCGTATTAAATGGCATTCTCGATTAGTTGAGTATTAGGTCGAACAGAGACAAATTGGTGTTGGGAAAAGAATTCACGCCGAATTAAAATGATGTAGCATCACCAATAAATAATATAATATGACCTACCTACCATCTTTCGACTTTAGTAAAGTCCATTTCAAATACGAAGGCCCGATTCCACTTGACAAAGTCATTAGGCGTCAATAATAGGATCAGTGATAACAAAAGATACCTGGCCAGGCCCTTTTACGGCGTGATATTTTTTGTATACATCCGTGTACCACACGTGCCAATTTGTAGTGGACCAATTAAATGTCAAAAGTTTCGAGTAGCATCGGGCCTTCGTATTTGAAATGGACTATACTTGATTCGAAAAACGAAAACGCCATATTTTGACTAATGATAACTGAGGATTCCGCTATCAGTCTACCTATAGTCACCTTTAATACCTATAACAAAACTGACCAGCTAGGTACACACAATTTAGTACTTAATCTTATGAAGTCATCCAACATTTGTTTGACGTACTTATGTCATTGTTATGAGTATAGGATTACCAGCTATCTATTGAACATTGTAAACAATAAAAGAGTAAAGCATTCATGAATGGGTTCTTTTGAACAGCGAATCCTTCACGCTCGGTCAATTCGGTTGATGACTCACTCGATTTATCCCATTCATTCAATTGATTGATTCAGATCGGTAAGGTAATTGGTGCCGGAACAACGATTGTTAAGGCTTGTTAGGAAAATGCATGGAAAATTATTGCAGTTGATTGGATAAGTTTAGGCATTTAGTAATTAATTGTGGGTGGAGTTAATTAGTAAATTGAGCGCTTAAGACACTGCGAAGTATATAATGTAGGTGTTCATAAAATTCATTGTATGGTGAATGCTCATCATGAATGCTTTATTTTTTTGTTACATTGCTCATTTATGAATGAAGTCAAAGTTTTCCATAAAAAAATAGGTAAGGTAAATGTAGGAGTGGATGACACTGTACCAATGAATGACTTTTTTGCAATTTGATTTAAATATTAAGAAAACTGTTGTTAATATGACCCAAGTACAGTATCCAGACTACTAGTAGTGCAATCTGTGATTTTTGTTTTAAATATTTCATCGATATCTTGATAATTTCTCAAAATTTATAGACGGTTTTTACAAACAGGTGCTTCGAGTTGGTTGTGCGTCGGTGTTCTTAGTGAATCTGCTAAGGCATTGCATTGTAAAAGTGAACATATTAGCCTGGATTTAACGAATTTTTGGATAGTGTTTACTAAAACTATTACATTTTAAAAGGATCTATTGATATTATGTATTTCAAGTGCATTATTTTTATTAGTTTAGTATTTTAGACGCATGTCATATACTGGAACAAAATTATAGAGTTTAGTAGTGGATGACACCCATGTCATTCACTCACTCAAATTGTAATTTTATGTATCTTAATTTGAATCGTATTTTATAGATATACAACGCATGTTTTAGTTATTCTAAAAAGCACAAGTTTCTGTAGGTCATGCGAGTAGTGTCTGACATGGGTGTCATATACTGTTTTTGTATGGAGATCGAGTGGATGACAGTATGTAGTGATATGTCATTCGTTGGGTCATAACTGTGTGTCATCCATTGGTAACAGGTATTTTTAATGAAAACATATCCCTAAAATTACCTAAATGTACCCATGACGCCGTGAAAAAAAAGGCCAAGCTTGTACTTACTGTTAATAAACATAATTTGATTCGGCAAGCGACACTACAGCTGGCATATGCCTAATTTTTCTTAAATGTAAAACCCAAAATAAATATTATTTTACAAAATTAGGTAAGAAGACTAAAAAACGAATCTAAATATGAGAAAATGGCAAGAATTGAGAGGGACAAACGATATGAAGAAAAAAACATATTTCAGTAGTTACTGTGTGTATACAAAATCGTTTTAATAAAGGAATTAAAAGTTTTGTTCTACATTTAATAAATATCTGCCTCGTTTTAGTTAGCTTTTCCCTTTATAAGTTTACCAGTACCATAAACATGCCTGCAGTTAAGATAATAAATTGTAAAACGTGATGAAATTCCCTGTCATTTACTGGGACACCAATCCTATTTTTCCATAGTCATACTTTGGGACACTCAATATTTTGTCAGTCATTCACTGGTATAATTTGAGACGTTACGGAAAAGTGAAATTATAGAGTAATAGTATTAGTTATACACAATTTATTATTCTAAAAACATAAAAGAGGAACCAGTCTATAAATTTGTTTACACATTTAATCTTTATCTTTGACAATTACGTAGTTTTTTGGAAAAATGCATGAAATCACTCCTTATAGTGTCATCCACTGGTACATTTACCTTACACAAAAACGGAGTCTAGGGACTAGATTGTATGACTCGAGTTAGTATTCCGCTTACCAACCGTGATGTATAGTCGACAAAAAAGTCTCCTTTACAGCTCACAAGTGCAAACATCTTACCACGGATGCGCGATACACATAGAAACTCGGTTGCAACGAACGCTCATGCTGTCGCGTGACGCGACAGCATGAGCGTGTTTGCACGTATTTGCAGCGTGTTTGCACTTGTGAGCTGTAAAGGAGACTTTTTTGTCGACTGTACAATGTAGGTACTTTGGTTGTCTGAGGGGAATAATGGGGTATACAATCTAGGCCCTAGACTACGTTTTTGTGTTTTTTATGAAGAAAATATTCATTCATAAATGAGCAATGTAACAAAAAATTACACTATACATACAACGAATTTTAAACAATACATTTTACAATGTTTTTCATCACACTTGCGGACAAAAAAATAAGTTTTAAGGCAAAATATTATTCTATGACGTACTGATATTTCTATTACTCCCTAGGGAATTTCACTTTTCTATTACCTACTCCCGCTACGCATGCAAGCAATGGCGCGCTTAGACAGCAAATGTGATGAAAACTTAGTTTTTAACGTCCCTTAACTGTGTATGTGTGTGTGTGTGTGTGCGTTTGTTACTCAAAGAAGTGTTCTATAAATTTTAATGGCATAAATTTTAATTGTAATGGCAAGTGTGAGAGAACTTTAAGAATAAGATCTCAGGTGACTGACGGCACACGTCAAAATAAGTAACATTAGGATGTAATAAAGGTTGCAATACACTTGTTCAGTCATTAAACTTATTTTTATAAACACAGTATAAAAATACAGTGTATAAATATAATGTACCTATACATTTCTGTTATGTTGATCAGTATACCAAATAGTATCACAGATAGGCGATGGAGATAACTTATCAAACCTCAAGGCATACTGACATAGAAAATATCAAGAAATAAACAATAAAATAAATAACATTCAAAATAGTATAACATAGTGAAACTCGGTAACTCTACAGTGACAGGTCATTTTCATTTCGAACGTTTTATTACGAGTGCCTAATCACAATCCATCGATGACTTAAAATCTATTGAAAACCCATATGAACCCACGTAAACAAACTAAACAAATATCCATTAAACTCCCCATCTCTTCAAGGTTTTGCCAATGATGGTTCTTGCCAAAATTATTGTAATTTATAAAACTTTCTTATTCCATAAATAAAAAAAAATTAAATAAATAAATATCTTGGGACATCTTACACAAGTCGACCTAGTCCCACGGTAAGCTCAATTAAGGCTGATGTGGGTACCAGGCGACGATATATATAATAGATAAATACATAGATACTTAAATACATACACAGCCACGACCAAGGAACAAATATTTGTGATAAATAAATACACAAATAATGCCCTCGCCGGGATTTGAACCCGGAACTTCCAGCTTCGTAGACAGAGTCACTACGGAGGCTGACAAAACTTAAATTAATTATAAACTTTTTCTTCATTTATATTTACGCAAATTAGTCTATAAAACTTTTGTGATATTGAAATATCAACTACTGCGTTAAGATAATATTCCACACATCTGTTACTCTTCTACAATATCTGATAAAATCGAAGTTAAGATAAGGAACAATATTTACCGCTGTCAGATTGAAGTTTTCCACCGGCTTCAACACAGGACAATTATTCTCGTGGATGACATTAGCAGATGCGGCAACCGCAGCTACCAATAGGACGACTAAACGCAGCATCTTTAGGTTATTCTACTAAACGAGCCCGAAATTAAGTCACTAGCAACTATTCCAGTCGAGAGCAGGCGATAAACTAGCCTGTTTGGGATAGAAACGCATCCTTTTATACGCTCGGCTAAAAGGTCATGGGCATGATTCAATTTTTTGATCGAAAGATTATTTAATTGACGAAACGGGGCAGAGGTCGAAGCGGACAAGGGGATCGAGAAGCGTCTGTAAGCTTCTAGTTTCTATGGTAACTAGTCTCACAGAAGAACTGTACTATAGATGGTGGGCCTATCGACCTTTTCTTGCCCCTAGTTGCCATGGTTACGTTCTGACGGGTCACTTTATTGCAGTTGAACATTAAAATGCACCTTATAGGTATGCCTTTTTGTGAAAGTTTTAAGTTTTGTCATGATGGGTCACCGCTCGGCGTTCAACGCTCGTTAGTACACTTCTTGTTGGATAAAGTTGATTCTAATCAAAACCATTCTTGTCTCCTGGCTGATAAGACAGACTATCAAAAAGAAATAGTTTATCCGTCAGCATGTACAAGTGACAATTTTAATTACGATTAATAAAAAGAAATAAAAACAGTTTATAAAAAAATACATAGGTAACTACAGTTTTCACAACGATAAAAGATAGTGAATCAAATATCATATGTAAAATAATGGAATGGAATCAAATAAACTTCCACGAAATTAATAATTCCCCATTTAGATTCATTCCTATAAAGCAGTTATAGATATTTTGTCATTTCCTTCACATTTATAAGAGTGAATTATGTCCTTATCCTTACCATGGGTTGATTGCATCTAGAAACGTATGAATGAATGAAAAATGTGTACAGGTACGCGAGTTTATCCGAATTCATAGTTTTATTTCAGCTTAATCTATGTTAAAGCTTAAACTAAGGACCTACAAGGCACCAAAATGGACGCCACTCAGCATTATGCCGATAACCAAAGGGCTTTAGTTATGACTGGAAACGTTTGCGTAATTGAGTAGATACAATTACCCCTTAAACTATATTCTATAAATATTATACAATTCTATCAAACAATCCACGCAATTACTAACTATTCATCTCACTCGTACTCATATGAGCTAGATAAATATAAGGATAACTTAGATTAGTTAGATTCAATTTATACATGTATATAAATTATATAGATTTATAAATTAGATTGTAAATGAAGATACCTAAAAATATAAAAAGCTATAGTAAGATACGCACGTTATACTGTTTGCTCACGTCGTCAACTCATGGTAAGAGCACTATATTGCTAACAACGTAATGTGCATCCCACTCATACTCACTGGCAAATTGTTGACAGAGAGAGATCTAGAAATAGTAAGTTAAATACTCTGTAGGTACTCTCTCTCTCAACGTTTGTAATTTGTAAGTTGCAACTTCAGCTTTTTTTCGACGTTACTCGATATTATATTGTATTCATTCAAATTAAAGAAATATCAAGGGACATCATACACAAATCAACCTAGTCCCACGGTAAGGTCAACTAAGGCTTCTGATGTGAGTACGAGGCGACGATATACATAATAGATATATACTTAAATACATAGACAGCCACGACCAACGAACAAACATATTATTTGTGATAAATAAGTACACATGCACATACCCTCGCCGGGATTTGAACCCGGAACCTCGCCGGGATTTGAAGCTTCGTAAGCTGGGTCACAACCAACTAGACTACGAAGGCTGACAAATAATAATTGCATTAGGGTTTTAGTGACATCCAATCTTTCTGAACCTCTAGCCGCCAAGAGTCCTATTAAAAGGTCCTCAAGCAAAAGAAATTTTATTCTATTTCCTACACAATTAATTCAAAATTCACTGGCTAATTGTATTGTCTGGGCGGCAGGAGGCTAAAACGCGAACAATTAAATTATGTAATCGTGTAAATTATGTTTATTTTTTTTTCAAAGTTGTCCTTCCACTTTTTTTTTGGATTTTGCATTAATATGATATTTTCCATCCAGAATCGCGAGCCCGTTCGATCCTAATAGGACACAATTTTTGTCCCGAGGTTTTTTCTATTCCGTTACCATTTTTTCATACATTTGTATGGGGGTAGCAGAATGTAAAGTTCAAAAAAATTATGTAAATTTTGGGACGATATTTTTCTCCCATTAGGATCAAAAGAGCTTTCCATTTTCAGTATAAATCATAAAAAATACATAAGTTACAAATAACCCCCCTTTTTTGTAACTTATGTATGTTTTATAATACAGACAACTTTGGAAAAAAATACTCAATCGCTCGACATATTTCGATCCATTTAGAGGATCCTCATCATCGATTTAAATTACGTGAATAACCCGTTTGTTATAATACTAAAATCGCTCGCTATTATATTTAATAGAACTATTTACTTTAAAACGTAAAAAATGTGGCGATTGAATAAAAAGGCATTGAACACCATGGCCTTGGAAGGGCGGATGATGTGGAACAAATCGACAAGAAATGGAGCATGAATAATCATTACGGTACAACTAATCACAAAGAATGAATGACACTTTTCGTGTATTCATCGGTGCATGTACGTACTCATTTAGGCATAAAAACTACATTAATTACGCCGACAAAGTAGTAGAAAAATTAATAAAAAAAACATGATTGTTGTTGTTGTTGTATTCTGGCCACTTTTTCCGCAACTCGACATCAAACGTGCCTATTTTGCGTGGTCCAAACGCTGGCCTAGTAGTTGTTGGGGACTTCATATACACCCTTGAATTTCCTCGCAGGTGCTTGCAGGTTTCCTCCCGATGTTTTCTTTCACCGCAAAGCCAAATGATGAATTGTGAATATCAAATGATGATGAATCAACCATATTTTAAGTTGAAGTTGCACAAGTATTGTCTAATTAAAGGATATTGGAAAGTACCTATACATTATTTCGAAATATATAATTCTGAACCTTGGTCCTAATAACAAAACTCAATTTTCCTTCTTTTCAGGACCGAACAAGTCGCAGTGCAGTAGCCGTACCATGAACTGGCAAGTAACGGTTACGTTACTTTTTTTTAGTTACATTATTTTCAGCTAGACTG
This sequence comes from Thaumatotibia leucotreta, assembly GCA_025490895.1. Classification (NCBI taxonomy): domain Eukaryota; kingdom Metazoa; phylum Arthropoda; class Insecta; order Lepidoptera; family Tortricidae; genus Thaumatotibia; species Thaumatotibia leucotreta. The sequence goes on from JALPQI010006403.1 coordinate 29,381, forward strand.
ATACGCTAATTTTCTGTTGATCTGGGCTTGGCAGTTCGTTTCCATAAAAAATACATGCTTTTGCCTTGCTCATTCGATTCGATCTTGGCGGCTTTTGAGATTCAGTTGACGCTGTTATTGAGTTAATCGGAAAAAGACGTTTGTAAAAAGGCGGGCGGTGTTGTAGGTGCATTCCACGAGAATGTCGAGTACGTGATGCCGTACTTCGTATACTTTTAAGAAAGTTAGGAACCAAATTTGTGGTGTATCTTAATTTTGTAACTCTTTTATAACTGTATTTGTACTGATAGAGAATTCTCGCACTTTCCATATATTTCTTTGGTAGGTAGCTGTTATAGCCGTCACGATCGCGACAAAGTGGATTTTCTTGTGGAATGCACCTGTACGCAGCGGATAAGAAGCGCATCCGCAGACTGCACGTCAAGTCGAAGAACTCAAGAAATCTCGAGTCTCGAGTATCTGTAATTTTTTTCGTCTCACATTTTTTATCGTCGCCAAAAATCTCGTGCTGTCCCAAGTTCGAAAAGTTCGAGCAGAAACCCTAGTCCGGTTTTAAAGGTGAACATGAATTGTATTAGTTCAGGATGATGTAAGACACTTGGACAATTGGGCATTTCTATTTAGGTAATTGTTACAGATATCTGAAATCCCTGCATTATATTCGAACACATGAGGTTTTTCCTTGTTTGCGCCTTTTTATTTAGGTTTTCCCCTCAAACCTTTGTTTATTTGGACATTTTTGTATGATTTTTACTAAAATATTTCAGGCTCTTTCGATTTTAATTGAGGAAAAAAAGTGTCCCAAGATTTTTTTCTACTGTGTTACCACATTTTCATGCATTTTGTATGTTGATAACGAAATGGAAGGATCGAAATAGTATGTATTAAATTCTTTTATTATCGTGTTTTTGAGTGAACATAAAATGCACGATTTAAATTGCACGTTTACTTTTATTTTATTTTAGGTGTGGTACCTCGCAGTCTTCGTAAACGTATACGAGTATAAATAGGGTGTCTGGTGTCAGTTTCTTATTTGGAACGACACATTTCTTTCAATTAAGTATCCATATAAAATCGGTTGGTTGATCAAGTCCCTAAGCAACCAAGATTCAGTGGGTGCAAATAGATCGGTCGATAAACAGTGGAAAGCTTAGAGGACGCGGGTGATTTAGCAAATTACGACATTTCAATTGAGTAATTGTGTTGCCGACCACAAGCGGAGATGGTTCTCGATATTCTATATTGCTACAGTGGTACCGTTGTGCAGTGGTCGAAATCAGGCTAAGTATGTTTCAAGTAAGCCGGTCATATTGGCCAGAGAGTAGTACGGAGGAATGAAAATATAGCGCAAGTGCGCTCGAACCGAGAGTTTGTCTATGTTTTTGTAGATGTTTTCATTCATTTTTTTTAAGAAATCGTGGTTTTAAACAAAACTCTTAAAAATATTTTAGCTTTAATTCCATTAAATTAATTGTATAGGTAAATTGTGGCTTCGATACGTATACTTCATTTTAGCGTGGAACCTCGTAGATTTTGTTAACAAAATATTTAACAAAACACTTTTATTTTTATTTTAAAAAGACACCCCACTACTAAAAACATCCTGAAAGGCTGGAGGTTTAATTACACGAACTAAAACAGCTTACAGAAAGTCATGCACGTAAAGCAAAAATTATCAGTATTTTGTAAAAATCATTCATAAGACAATGAAACATTTTTTTTATTTTTAACAATCCAAGAAATCAGTGTGAACATTATTTTTCGACTTTGATATCATAATTTGTGTTTGGAAAAGAAAATATTTTATGACTAAATTTATTTTACAATACTTGAGTGATGAGGACGGAAAATGGCAACAAGCTCGTACGTAGCAACATTTTCTTCTGCAAAGGATTCATAATTTTTGTAAATATCCAATACCCGGCACATTAATCTCACCTGTTATCCGATTAGCGAATAATTATAACCGAAGATAAAAGAGCCGATAAGCTATTGTATAAAAACGATAAAGAAGGAGATAAACAATCATTGTAGTGTAGGTCTGGCAGTGAGTGATGATCATATGATGCAGAAAATGATTCTATTAGTGGTTGGCTTGTTGGGATTCGCGGGTGTGGGCAGTGCGCAAATAGTGCAGTTGGGACAATGTAGCTCAATCACTTTAATGCAAAACTTTGTTTTGGACTCGGTGAGTAATGACGGCACACGCATAATACCGATTTTAGTTTATACTTATAACCGAGTCTCAAAAAGAGGCTTTCAGTTTGGTTTCTTTAAAATTAATCCTAAAACTACAAAACCATCTGTAGATCTTATAAAATTTAGATGTCATATAGCTAAGAAAAATACCAAGATCACCAACGTCCGAGGTAGGGATCAAACCCACGTACTCAGCTTTCGTGGCTGATGCTTGTACAGCTCGGTCACTCGGCCTTAGTAACCACCGGTCAAATTTCTCGGGTATATGCTATATCTTACAAGGCTAAGCGCCTTTGGCCATACTTTAAGGGCAAACAATATTAAAATCAAATTCTATAATAAAGTAATTTGATTGTGTTTCACAAAAACTTCCATTTCTAGATATATTGATTTAAACTTTCATGATTATCACTCATACATATTTTAATGATAAACGGGAATCTCGGATTACACATATCTAAAAAAAATCAATTTCACCAAATAAACTTAAGGGGAACTGGAAGGATACGAGGTAAATTTTTCATCATTTGGAATAAATCGTACCTGTAGCAAATAAAAGAGACATTTACTACGTTTTTTAAGATAAGCCAACATTATCTATTATGTGGATCGATAGATGAAAAAGAGTGGAAATATAATGTATGGTGATGGACATTGATCAATGGATTTTGGATTATGAAATATTAAGAAATATAAAGACTATTCTAGTTAGTTTAGTTGTGAAATACTAGTATGGACTCTCTTCCTAAAAAATAAAATAAAAAGTACTCTTATTAACACTGTGTGGTGTAAACTCTTCTTACGTAATCGTTAATAAAATAGGGTCGATATTGATGCAGAATAAGATAAAAATGTTTCATTTATCAAACACTACATAGCATAAAATAAAGTCACTTTTTCTGTCCCTAAGTCCTTTGTACGCTTAAATCTTTAAAAATACGCAACGGACTTTGATGAGATTTTTTTAATAGGTAGAGTAATTCAAGAGGATGGTTTTTATGTAGGTATAGTAGTGCGCAGCCGAGGCGGGTCGCCAGTTTAATAATAATTATAATGAAGCTCATTTTAAATATAATGCTGTGTGGTGACGGCGGTACCGGTAAGAATACATTTCTATTTTAACGACAAATATGTCTTAACTGCGTAAACTTACTTTTAATATTATCCTGACGTTTGCAAGGCAGACTGCCTGCGACCGCGGGTGTAACGTCATGCCCGAAACGTCAGGATAATATATTATATAAGACCCGTTTGTCGTTAAAATATGAGTGATAATCGTAAAATTTTAAATCATTATAAGAATATAATATTATTATATTTATCACCACCTCAACTCTTCCCGTCGGTGCCGTAAGAGTCTACTAAGGGATTGATCTGTTGCTGACCATTAATTTATTAAAGATATCAATCTTACCGGTAGCACCGTCATCATAGTGGACACATTACTGCGATCGCCAACCCGCTATAGCGATTATGGGCACATTACCTCCTAATGCATTTATACGAATAGATGGATATTAGAAGAGGCCTGTGAGCAGTGGACTGTGATCTCTAAATCTATTATTTAAGAAAAGCTTCAATTGAACTGTGTGGGACTAGGTTGATTTGTGTAAAAGTGTCCCATGGGCCATGATATTTATTTTATGTCAGTAACGCTCTAGGTAAACAAACATGTGGTCGTTCTATTGCACTTCACCTGAATTGAAAAATTTCAAATTTCGACTGCGAAGCACCATGAACTCCTAACTAACTAAACACTAGTTAGTTCTGTAGCCACCCACTTGCTTTCGGTAACTGTGGTTACCAGCTAGGGTTGCCACCCGTACTATAATAAATAGTATCGTACTATATTTTACTCGACTGTACTATAGAATATAAAATAACAATATAGTACGTAAAATACTATATTTTTATTATATCGCAAGTGGCTTCAATTTTGTGAATTTTGAAACGGAACGCATTCGCGGAAATCGCGCCAACTACAATTTGATAAATAGGTGCACTATTTTTTTTCCTTACGTTTCCTGTAAGTACTATTTTTTTAAACATTTTTATAAAAATACTATTTTGTCTTTAAAAAAAGGTGGCAACCCTATTACCAGCTGTTTCTCTTAGGTATATACACAGGAATAAAGAGCAAATACAATTTCAAAACAAAATGTGTAGTTAGGAGTTTAAGGTACTTCGCTATTAATATCTATGCAGTAGTAATAATACCTATATCTTGCTGTCTAGACAGATACATGTATTGAACATATTGCTTAATTAATCAGAATCCATTTTCAGGCAGGAAAAATTAGCTTCCTATTATTTGTATTTAGGTCACTCGTAAAAGTATAACTACCGTCCTATTTTGCTCATTTTCTGAAGGGTGGCAAAGACATGGCCAAATTACAAGACGTAGAATTTATTCATATACACGTAGGGGGGTAGATAGCGTGGTAAGATTTTGTTTTGAACTAAATTACAAAAGAACTTATTCATGCAGTGCAAAATGAAACAAAATCTAATTAAAAAATAAATCATTATTCATGTCAAAAACAAAACCATGGCCTAAGCCAACCATAAGTCCTAAACCAGGTCCCTTGGGTAAGGTACCAATTACGTAAGGAAACGTAACATGGATACTTTTATGTTAATAAATAAATAATAATAAAATTAAAAATGTTCGAACTATATAAAAAAGTTTTATTGGGAGATTAAGTTTTAGCAAAAACAGCAATACTGTGATATAGCTGTACGATTTATATGAGGACTGAAAAAAAACTGAATACTGAACTGTAGTCTAAATAAGTCAAGTTTAATTAAAAGCTCTAATACTGAGAGGCAACCGGCATAATAATTATACAGTGTGTAAATCTAAAACGGGCGATCAATTAAACCAGGCATGGGATTCATTAGTGTGACCATGGATTACAAGGTTTTTTCAAAATTACTCTTAATTATGACCCCACAGAATTTTTTTAAGATTATCGGAGCAGCAATGTAGGTACGAACATTTGTTATTGTTGATATGGCAGTTATGTCTTCTGCTTTTGAAATTAGCTGTCAACGAGTGTTTAACTCGCGTACCTATGTTGCTCTACATTGCGCGCCGAATTATTTTGTATGGAAAATTTTGTTGCTCTTATTTTAAGTAAAAGTTATTTGAATGTACTTATTATGTCGTAAACTAACACCCGTTAAGAGCTTCGCCCGTATTAGACTTACACCCTGTATACTCGATAAATTTTCAAAACTTCATTACGCTTTTTTTTTAATCATTATTATGTGCATTTAGGTTACAATAGTTAACTAAAAATAAGCGCCGAGAAACCCTAAACTCGGGGTTGTACCGATAAACCCGGCTTCATCATCGTCACTACGCTTAAGTTAAGTCTAACTTATATTGCGCTTGGTTATGGAGAGTTATTTGCGGTAATATTAGAAATACACGCCATATAATTTTACTACTTTCCTAGTCTAGTAAACAAACTGAGCCTGAGTAATGCCGTTTTAACCAGAATTTCGCAATTATCTGCACTGATAGCTTATCACATATCGCATAAATGAAACTGTGCTTCAATATCATCAAACACAGTTTATCTTGAGTAGTTTTTTGATGAAAATATAATCTGCGATATGGACCATGGGCTGAGTTAAAAGATATAGATAAATCGTAATATTTAACCGATTGATAGTTTGTAAGGATGACCCTATTATATGTAGCTCAAGTGGCGAGTTGAATTTCACAATGAACTCTATGTAATATTTTTTTAACTATCGAACTATTTTAAAATTTGGTCGACACGACTAGCTCTCGCTTCTCAATACGAAACACCACTTTGTCACCACAAGTTTGGCTTGCTAACTTAGGGGACGTCTATTAATATCGCTTAAGGCACTGGTCTCACCGCGAGCTACTAAACTATGAACTATCGGCTATAAACACGAACATAAGATACGCACTCTGGTATGAAAAAAGAGACATGGCGATACTCGCTCGGCGGTGATAGCTAACAGCTGGGCGAGTATCGTCGTGTCTCTTTTTTTACACGGGAGTGCGTATCTTTTGTATCGTTGATCAGTGCCTAAAACATATTCTTGGCTGATACACGTTTTTGCACAACCAACACTAACCCAGCACCAATTTCCAGTTTCTCGGAACGTGGTACGAAATCGGCAAGTCGTCGGCCCAGAACGCCGACTGCTCGAACCTGGTGTTTGCCAGCACCGGCACCGCCATCACCGTCTCCAACCCCTCGGTGGTGAACAACTTCCTGCAGACTTCCACTGGCACTGCCACTCAGACCACTGGCACGGCGCAGCTGACTTTGACGCTGTCGGGATCCACAACTCGTAAGTTTAAGGCCCAAAGTCAAAGTATTATTCAGTCAAGTAGGCCCAGCAGCAGCTTTTTAATCGTTAAACTAACCGCAAATAAAAAATCTACTTCCGGTTCTAACTCTACAGGGGTCTCGGCGCTGACTATAATTTTATCCCATTCGGCGTCGAGACCCTGGGTCCGTGGGGCTCTGGTGCTTTGAATCTATTTAAAGAAATTTCAAAGAGACTCAAAGATACCACAGGTGACCCAAGAGCTGGCAGCTACCTTGCTCAACAGATGCCTCGCGATTCAGCGGGTTAATGCTGCCAGCATCATTGGTACCATACCGCGGGGGCCGTTTTTAGATTTAGATTTAGTTAAGTTGTATATTTTTATTAATAATGTAGTTTTATAAAATTATAGTTTTAACTCTACACTACTCACCTGAGAATAATTCGGCATGAAACTCAGCGGGACTTGTTTTCAAATAATAATACATCTTATAAATAACATGCATAAAAAATAAACTAAATATTATATTGAGTTCAAACAGGTGCGCTAGGGCCTAAGTCTCTTCTTAACCTCATTAATTACTCAAGATATTGTTTTCGAGTATAATTTAATATTGATGTCACCTAGGTATTGGTTGTTGTCTTTTATATAGTAAAAATAGGTAAGTACTCAGTAATTGTCGCATTGTTAATTTTTTAATTGAGTTATCATTTATTATTAAAATCACTACAGTTAAAGACCTTTTACAATTGTAAATCAAAGAACTAGACTCTTTATTCTGATAACTAGATACCTTTATATCTCTATTCGTATAGGTAGATATAGATGCAAAATTGCGACAGGATAATGGTAAAACACTGAATATTAACTTTTTGTTTATTTGTTCTTACAGCTATCGCCTTCTGGATACTCGGATCTGACTATAATAACTACGCTATTGCTATAAACTGTGTTGATGTAAGCACAACCCAAAGACAAAGTAAGTACCATTAAATAGTTATTATGAAGATTGATATATTTTCGTTGTTTCTTTATGTTCAAGCCTCCGTAAAATTCAAAGTACCTACTAAAGTTATGTACATGATTTTGACTTATTCTATTCATTACTAACCATTCCGTAAATTCAAAGTACAAGTGTGTTTTTGCTGTCTCAAACTATAAGCAACGTTTTTTCCGAAGTTACTTTTTTAGCTTCTTGGAGGAATTTACAAAAAATAACTATAGCACTTAGAGACATGTATGTTACACCAAAAGATAGCTTATGGTTTATAGTATTTGGAACTACTCATAACTCCATATCGACAAAGTGGGACGCTTTCCGAAAAGCAGTCACATTTAGTCACATCACAATCTCGGGTTCAGCCGAGCCGATATCACGGCGTTAAGGGTTAACCCTTCATTCACAAACGTTACTTAGCAAGTCGATGAGTAGATATATTAAGGAATAAAATAATGACATCGTGTGATAATCCCATACAAATGTACCTACTAACCTTTATTAGTCCTACGGTAAGCTAATACCAAGAGCATATAAGGCTATGCTCAGTGTAGGGTTCTGCTGTAATTCAAACCGCAGGGCCAATTATGTTCGAAATAGAACTAGAAGAAATATTATATTTTTCGGACCCACGTGTCTTTCACACTTTTAAGTGCGAAAGTATAACTGCGCTTTTGGGAGCTTTTGGCATATAACTCAAATTGTTGTGTATGACGTAAAGCGCTCAAAGTGATAAATATTTCCAGTAAACGTCTGGCAGCTGGGCAGGGCAGTGAACTCCTACGCCACCGCAGCAACTTTGACTGCGGCCAACGCATTGCTCTCTGCTATCAGTCTCACCGTGAGCGACCTGACAGCCATCGACCACAGCACCACCGCTTGCACCCAACTACCTGTCATCGGGGCGGGACAGCCGGTCATCTTGGACGGGCAGTGTGCCACTGCTTCAATCCCTGTTGTGCAAAATTTCGACGTTAACAGAGTAAGTTTCCAACCTTATTGATAGAATTTACTTTTGATGTTGAAAATAGCACAAATCAAGATAAAGTTTGAATCACATGATAAGCGGGTTTTCCAATGACGTAAATAGGTTTTTCCGGACCTTCTTTTTAGTTAAAGAAAATTAGGACTATTAAGTTCATCGCATCTAAATAAGTGAAGTTTAATTTTATATTCGTTGATTGTTGCAGCAGTAAAGTACAAAAAGAGAATTGTATTACAGTAAAACATGTAAAATAAATAAGTATGTTTTAAGTTACAGTGAAAAAACTCGGTGCCCGTTATTTTCTTTTGAGGAGTAGGTATAAGTAGTTACCTTATCTGTATCTAAATAAGCAACGGGATTAAACGCGTTCACTTAGATTATCTAGACTTTTCAAAATTAAAACGTAAAGTTACGCCCTCGGGTATAAAAGCACTTTGTTAAAACATGAATTACAATAAATAAATAGATACATCCATAACATTTACTATGCAGCATAATTAACTTTAGGTCTAAGACTCAAAAAATACTCTGTAAATGTTGATCGATAATCAAGTACTTAAGCATTCTGTTTATTATTAGCACCTACTATACAGTAGGTGAATTTATTATTTTACTGTATAATGAATTTATTTTTACCTTGGTAGACTTTGCCTTGAGATCGAAAGACTGAAAAAAATGTGATAATAAAACAAGACGGAAACAATGACAGTAAATATTATTTAATTTACTATCGCGATTAGAACAAATCCAATGATTATACCGAGCTGGCCCATGATAATGGTATGATTAACATAGTTCTCTAATGACTCACACCAACCTAAATGAAATAAATTTCAAAGGAACTTTGAGATTGACCAGAGTTCTTAGTTCACAGGAACATGGCACGAGATTTCAAGCTACTACTCCGCAAACGCGTTAGGAACCTGCGCAAGAGCAGACTACACGCTTGTCGGGACTACAGTGAACGTACTCAACAGCCAAGTTCTGAATCAACGCCTGGACACCATCAGTGGAACAGCTACGCTGATTGGTACCGATGGGTCTGGACGACTAAGCGTGACTCTTAACGTTGGAGGAGGTAAATATTCTAATCCACAGATACTTTATTTCAGACTAACTTGAACTTTTCTTTGACGTCAATCAATTACGTTTATAAATTGCGAGTAGGCTTAATGACAACTCGTATAGTCTAAAAGCACCAAATACTACAATAATTGAATTGAGCAAGCGCAATTTGATTTTTTTCTGAATAAGTTTGTACACAATAATTATACCTATTTCCCTTCAACTCTCCGTCATTTGCTCTACTTAGAAACACGTTGTGATAATGAATTTAGCGTAACTAAGGTGTAAAGTGATAACATCGATAAAGATAGTACTTACATTGAAAGATTTAATTGAACGTGACTTTTTATCTACTTAAATGCCGAATGAAAGATAAAATAATATGACGTGTTTGAAAATTTTAAGCACTTTGATCAATTTGGAAGAAATGCTATACACATTCAAATACATTTTATACTAAATTTGTTGTTATAAATATGTATACTTATACTCATTTTAATTTATTATGTTTAATTCCCAGTGCCCATCGTTCAAGAATTGCTTATTCTGGATACCGACTATGAAGGATATGCTGTATCATACTCTTGTAATGATGTTTCAACTACCCAAAGACAAGGTAAGAACAAATAGTACGTTGTACAGCTACTGGTAGGTACTGGATTACTAAAAAGAATCAGAAGCCCAACGCTACAGGAGCAGGTGGAGGCCTTTATTGTAGGTAATTATTCTTTCCGACCACAATGCATACAATTTGTTTCTTCTCACTTGCAAACAAATAATTTCAAAAATGTTTTGTTATTCGTTTTGTCTTTAAATAATTATGTATATGAGGAAAAGCAGTTGACTACTTGCATGCAATTTACTTTTCTCAAACTTGCTACGGTATGTTGATGTTACTTACTTTAAATTAAACCCGGAAATACTATGTATCCGGTGGCATATGCTAAGATGATATGTAAAGAGATTTCATGTATTTATTTCACACCTAGGACTGCAAACAAACTGTATTTTGTTTTGAAACGTCAAATTGTGACACTATGTCTTGACATTCAGCCACAGAAAAAAAAACCTAAAAAATAATGTCTATACCACCAGGTAAAAGGATACCTCAAACAGATTTAAAAAAAAGTTAGGCGCGAATGTTTTTTTTTAATGTTGTACGATACTGTATTTATTTACAAATCAAATAGTATGGTTCGGCGAAATCAGTTAGTTTTATTTCATGGCAAGTTTGAGAAAAGCACTATACAAATCTCGGCGAGAAATAGGGTTACAGGCCGCGTATTCCTGTCTGGCCTCAGTTCCTTCGGCCAGATATATCTACTTGGCCTGTAACCCTTCGTTTCCCGTCCTCTACAGTAATGTACTATTCCAGATAGTAACTTCTTAGTCAATTACCGCTTGATTCCACTTGAAGTATAACGCTTACTCTCGGATAGTATTGTCATAACTCCATAGTAATTTGACACTAGTATCTGAAAGTAGTAACGTACTATTTGCCGTGCGGTGACGGCAGTAAGAATACATTTGTCACCACCCCAACTCTTCCTGCGGGTGTCGTAAGAATCGACTAAGGGATTAAAGTGTCACTGACCATTCTACAAGATTGATGACGGGCAGCAGCGTCATCATAGTGGACACATTATTGCGATCGCCAATCCGCTTGCCCAGCGTGGCGATTATGGGCATTTACCTCCTAATGCGTCTATACGCATAGTTAATAGGAGTGGCCTACGTCCAGCAGTGGACTAACATAGGCTGATGATGATGATGATGATGATCTGAAAGTAAGCGTTATTCTTCGAAAAAAAGTTTGGTGAAATCGAGCCTGAAGATACTATTAGTTATTCTGTGATGTTACATTTACTCAATATTAGTCAAAATTATGTTTAGGTGTCATTGTAAAAAAAATACGTAAGTCTTTTTATCATCATAATTTTTTTTTCAGTTAACGCTTGGATCTTAAGCAAAACTAAGCAGCTTTCAACCGCATCACAAACTGAAGTGAACAGAGTGATCGCCTCTCTTCTCTACCTAAACGATGCTTACTTCCAAAGCACGGACCAGACTGATGCGGGCTGTTTCTACTACCCCGTTTATCAAGCAGGAGTGCCAGTAGTTTTCCCAGGCACATGTGATAATACTATCGCTGCTGCGCCTAGCTTTGATCTTTCTCGGGTAAGTCCGTAAACAATAGGTGAAACAATTATTTTTATTAAACTGTTGATCCAACTGTACAAACATCGGGGAAGCTTTAAAATGAGTTTGTCAGATTTTTGTTGGAACAAAGTTGGTTAAATACTCTAAGAGGTAGGTATACTTTAAGCATAATTTATTTTACAAATTATTTGGGCGTTATAAAGCCCTCTCGGCTTTTATGTGACAAAGATTATATTATAAATGTGGCGAATATGTGTCATTATGTATGAAATCAGGTTTATCTTTGAAAAATAAAATAAAAGATAAGGATTTGTCAAAATGCTATAATTATAAGAAATAACAAAAAACGTAGAACCATTCTGTGATTAAAACATTAAAATCTTTCTTTTAAAATCTAATTCAATACAAAATTGTTGTAGTTAAATCAGTCTACTTCTCTAGATTATTAATCCTAACTATAATGTTTTTTCTGCCCTCAGTTCATCGGTACATGGCATGAAGTAGAAGCTTATCCAAAGGAGCAGCAGACGGGCACCTGCGTCAACCACGCTTATACTGCTGCTGCCACTACCAACTCCTTGAACTTCGTGTCAAGTCAAGTCATCAGCCAGTTAGCGGTGACAGCTAGCGGTAGTGTTACTCTGGATTCTACTGATGGAAGCGGTAGACTGAGTTTGTCTTTGACAACGGAGGGATCAAGTAAGTTATTCCTTTGTTGCCTATTCATCATTATTATCATAAAGATACTTACGAGTATTCATTAACTATCCAAGTGATCTATTCATTATGAGTATTTGTCAATTCATTTTTTTATTGCAGTTGTCATCGGATTCCCGTTCTGGATTCTGTCTACTGATTACACCACCTACGCTTTGGCTTACAGTTGTGTTCAATTAAACGATGACCAAAGAGCAGGTATGTATTGAAAGCTAAGGATACGTAGGTATTGAAAAAACTTTGAACTTTCTATACGTTTATTATGGATATGACCAAGATAAACTTAGAGATATCTCCAAAGATTTGGTTTATTAAATTTTGAAAGAACAAAAGTGAGTGAGTTGTATGACTGTAAAACATCAAAAATTTTAAAGATGTATACAGTTTTGTATACATACACTCTAATTTTAAATGCGGATTACAGAACAGGTAGCTTATGAAGTGCTACGTCTCACTTTCTCATTTGGATACTTGTCTGAACGTAACGGCAATGACGACATAAACAAATATCTACGAATATAGCTGAATTCCTGGCATAAAATAATTATAAAGAGTTAGTTTTAATAGTAATACGAAGAAAACAAAATAAATAATTGGTTGAACCACAGATCATAGTAAAACTAAAAATTGAATACGAGTAGTAAGGGTCTCCCAATCGACGCGTATTCGGATTAAGCCGGTCGAAAAAAGCTTTATGTTGATGGCATAAGAGCGAAAAATCCGAAGCCACTTCGGCCGAGCCGATACCTGCCGATCCCCTGTTTTCGCCCGGCTAACCATTAAATCGGCCAAATAATCGTGCATTCTGTCTTCCTTGTCATATGTGAGCAGAAAATTCTGTCCTTAAAAGAATTCAAAAAGTGGCATTAACAATTTAAGGGCTAAGCCGATTCCGCGTCAATTGATTTAGCGAAACCCTAAATTGAAATAATATATTTTACTTCCTCACGCTCGCTACATTTCAAACACTTTTTTGTAATATGCTACCATAACCATAAATATTATTTCAGTATACAGCTGGAAACTGAGTAGGACCCAAGCCCTGACTACAGATGCTGCTACAAGTATCACCACTGCAATGGCAGCAGTTCCCGTCCTGGATCAACAGTACTTCGAGACTGTTGATCAGTCTGCAGCCGGCTGCTTCTACTACCCCGAAATTGCTGCTGGAGAGCCTGTCATTTTAGAAGGCCAATGTGGAACTGTTACGCCTGTCACTAATTTCCAATCCGCTCAAGTAAGCAATCATATTAAAGAACTCAATAATAACTGTTCTTCACAAAACTACCGTATTTTATTAAATACATTGTAAAAATATAGCTACTAGGAATGTATTTCTATCGAGTGGTCTGCCACCTTTAAAGTATTGCAAAATTAGAGTCCGATCTAAATTTATTTCTGAAATAAATGTCATACACTGAAAACAAATATTAAAACTCCCGTAGATCAAAAATAGAATAGACGCCGCTTATTCAGCTGTTTAAAATTTTCAGTTTAAATATCGTTGATATATAACCAAATAACTCAGTAAGTTTTTTTTGATAAAGTATCAGTACCTATTCTCAATATATGTAATGTACTTATATCTTTTTTAGTTCGCCAACACATGGTACGAAGTCGCTCGCTACGCCTCCGCTCGCCAGAGCGGCAACTGTGCCGCTAGCGAGTTCACTTCGACAGCTCAGAACACATTCACTCTGACCCAGACCATAGTGTACAACCAGCGGCTGACCACTGTCACAGGCACCGCTACGTTGGCTAATGATAACAGTGGAACCTTGACGGCTACACTTAGCGATGGTGCTGGATGTAAGTTAAATATTTTTTAAATGCTTTAAATCCCATTAGAGCTCAATTACCTATCGTAAGACTGTTGCTACTTTCTTGCAGAATAGCCTAAGCTATAACTCTATATTAAACGTATTTTTTTTTCAGTGACATACACAACGACCATACATATCTTGGATACTGACTACTCCGAATTTGCGCTACTGTACAGCTGCGAAAATGTTCAAGGCACAAACAATAGGCAAAGTATGTTACCCAATTCTTATAAGTCTCATGCAAAATAATAATAGTTTTATTACATTGTACTTCAAATAAGAAAACTTAAAAACGTATTCTTAAGCGACACGTAAGTTACCTAAATTTATCAAAAGGCTGAGCGTATTTTATCGTATAATTTTAATGACAGGCGACGTCCACTGTACTATTTATTTACTGGCTATAATTGTGAGTAACTATGCTGCAGTGTCGTCGTCTATAAGTATTCTGTCTATGTATGATTAAAAAAAATCAAACGAATTATGTTTTTACAGTTTACAGTTGGAAGCTCAGCAGATCGCAAGCAGGCCTCTCTCAGGCTGCCAACGACAGAATATCCCAAGTCGTTTCCAGCACTACCGATCTTTTCGAAGGCTATTACCAGTCCACTGGTCAAACCAGCGCTGACTGCTTCTATTACCCGGTGTTTGTAGATACCCCGGAGAGCATTGTTTTACCAGGCACTTGCCCTGCTATGGTTGCTGTAGGAAATTTCAATCCTTCCAATGTGAGTATAAATAACTTCCTCTTTCTGTGTTCGAATCTTAATGTAATCTATGCAGCATGTTTAGGTCACTTATAGGAGGAATTACGACACGGTCTGCAACATAATTATATTATGTTATAAATATTTAAATTCATATATCCGACCTGAGCATGCCTGCCCAGTAATGTGCATACATTACTGGGCAGTATATTGATAACGGGACAAAATAAGAAGAAAGAAGAAGAGCATAGGCTCTGAACATAATATCTGTCACATACCTACTTACTGGCTTCTAACTTATATTATTGATATGTACTCGTAGGTACAGAGTAATCAATCCAAATGGGTCGGTGCCAGTAGTCAGCCGAAGCCAAGCTTAAGAACAAATTTCTCTATATGTGTTAGTTTTTGGTAAAACGTCCCACTTTGTCGCTTACCATAAAGACGAGATTTCCTTGTATCTTCATATGAATGAACTGACAAAGCGGATTTATGGCAAACGACAAAGTGGAACGTTTCACTAAACTCACTCACATATGTTTTAAATCTTCTTTAATGGTATTCTGGGTATTAAAACACTTAATAAAACTGCAAATGTTTTATGCTCAATTATTTGCAGTACATTGGCGACTGGTACGACGTGGCTAGATACCCCGTCTCTACTCAGTCCGGCTCGTGCCCACGCGCACACTACTCTTTCGTTGACGGTGTTATTACTATCCGGAATACGGAGGTTGTCAACGAAACGTTGAACGAGCAACATGCTATCGCTCGTCTTTCAGCTGCGGGCACGGGACTCCTACAAATTACATTGGTGCTGGAAAATGGAGGTTGGTCACATCGTTAAATACATTTCATTGGTCACTCAACTCGCTCAAGATTTGTTGCTCACTGCTATTTAAAAATGAGAAAGAAGTAGAAGTGTTCGTATATTTATAATCTTATTGTTTTCAGAGGAATTCGTGCAGCAGTTCTTGATCCTTGACACGGACTACACTAGTTACTCCCTAATTTACGGTTGTCGTAACTTAGGCGATGGATCTAGACAAGGTATGTCCTTATGGCATTAGTTCATAGACGTATCATATTCCATATTTAAATGTATTTCGTCACTTTGACAGTCTAATTTATAATAGCGGAATAAAAATTGGCCAAGGCTAAATAGTCTCAGTGTTGAATTTACGAATAAGAGTATTAGTATCTACTGGAAGAAATATTTAAAATTGTTAATGATTACTCCATTTTTTTTTTGCAGTGTTCAGTTGGAAACTCAGCAGAACACCCACTCTGACTCCTGGCGCGATTACAGCCATTAATGAGGTTGTCAGTAGGACCGAGGGTCTCCTGGAAGAATATTACCAGCCCCAGAGCCACACGAACCAGGACTGCTTCTATGTACCAGAACCAGTACCTGGAGAATCCGTGTTGTTCCCAGGAAGCTGCGAACAAGTTTCTGGCATGCAAGGATTTGTGCCTGCACAGGTCATTAAATTTCTGTTCATTCCTATATGTCACTTCATCATCAGCCTATCTCAGTCCACTGCTGGACGTAGGCCTCTTCTATTAACTATGCGTATAGACGCGTTAGGAGGTAAATGCCCATAATCGCCACGCTGGGCAAGCGGATTGGCCATCGCAGTAATGTGTCCACTATGATGACGCTGCTGCCCATCATCAATCTACTATCAAGAGTCAGTGACACTTCAATCCCTTAGTCGGCTCTTACGATACCCGCTGAAAGAGTTGGGGTGATGACAAATGTATTCTGGATGCCTGAACTTCACCACACGGTCAATGTCACTTCATTAGCGAATAAACATCTACATTATTTAAGCAACACGTCTTGCTTAGCACTCACTGAAAAAAATTAAGATCACTCCCATATGAAGGGTACACGGAAAAAATATGTCCAGTACTTAAAAAAATCTGGGCAAATTCACACCTTATTCTATTAAAAGTAATGTGGTTTTTCCTTCTGTAATTTGAATTGATTAGAACATGTTCTTTCCGTAGACCCTTCATAAATGGTCTTTAGCAATTATCATTAACATTGGTCAAGTTTTCTCAAAGAATCTTCTCATTACTCTATCATGATTTGCCGGTTTCGCCCATTAAACTAATTCTTTGCATTTCGTCCCAACAGTACCTGGGTTGGTGGCACGAAATAGAGCGCTATCCCTCCGACGATTACCCTGGCCAGTGCACCAGTGCCAACTTCGCTCAGACTGGCACCACTATTAATGTTGTTGAGACTGGCGTGTATAATGGTGTGGCCAATGAGACCACAAGCTCTGCGACCATCAGTGCTGATGGTATCATTACTATCACTGGAAACGGAGAAAGTAAACGTAAGTCCAATATTTAGATGACAAATATAAAGTAACTAAGTAACTATAGTAACATACATAGATGAATATTTCTGTGTAAAATAATTTTATCTGATATAAAAATTCCTATATGTATTTATTTAGTAGACAACAGCAAATGTAAGTAAGTATTATGTATATTTCTTTTCAGTAAATAAATTTCATTAACCAGAAAATACTTCATTCATAATAAAAAAAAGCACGCGATGATCTCTAACAATATCAGCAAAGATTGACATGAGTTGTAGAATTGAAAGTAGAAAAAGAAAAGAGATTAATAAATATAAATACGATTCCTGTGTCAGACACGAGAATGTCACTTGTAGAAAAAGACACTTACATACAATTTATTTTTACAGAGTGGACTGTCATCGCTACAGACTACAACTCATACTCGCTTCTCTACTCCTGCGAGGACGTAACAACTACATCGGGTGCATTCAGACGCGGTAAGCCAATTCTATTTTATGAGGAACTGAAATACATAGGCACTATAATTGACCACGTTTATTACAATACAAATATTTATATTGTGTTCGTGATAAGTATATGTAAGAAGCCTATCGTTGAATTTGATTTCATGTCCATAACTTTCTCTTCCAATTTCTTGTACCTGAATATATTTTTAAATATAGGTTTGGGGTCTTCTCTACCTTAGAGATTGGAATAAAAATCTTTGTTGTCAATTGCTCATGAGTCATGATCCATCATATCAATATCTACCAGCGCAACCTTATCATCGACCATGGAAATAATAGCAATATCCATAAATATCTGATGTGATGATAGAGGACTGAATGTACCCCTTTATTTATTTTATGTTAATGTATTATTTTTTTTCAGTTTGGAGCGCAAAACACAGCAAAGCGCAAAGTCTGACTGCTGCAGCTCAAGCTGCTATGGAGCCTCTCATCGAAGCCAACCCAGTCCTACATGAACGATTTTATGAGGACGTCAATCAGACTAGCTTAGCCTGCTTCCACTATAGAGATGACGCTACTACAGAAGTCATATTACGTGGCCAATGCGACACCAGCATTCCTGTTCAAGCGAACTTTGATATTTCGCAAGTAAGAATGTCAATACCTACCACCCAGAATACGAGTAGACATAATCAAATTAATGTCTAATTAAATTGTATATCAACATGTAATTTGAAGATCTCACTATCCTTGATATTTTTTGTATTTGCAAGACGTCATCCTCACTTTTTTCCATTATTTATTTAAAATAAAAAAACTTAGGTCTAGCTTGCATAATAATATGTTTATCACTTAGGTACTGAAGCATTCTTGACTTAATTGTAAGTAATTTGTCGCAAATTACACTTTTGCTTCTTCTTAAGTTAATAATTAATTCAGTTTCAGACATCTTCTTTTCAAATGCTCCTTTAGCTTTAGATAAACCAAAATTAGTCAAGCTTTATCTATTCCTTTCTCCGTCTCTATTGTAATATCCCATGTATGTATAAATACCGTCTCCCACCCGCTGATCAAATTTACATTTCAGAGTTCAAGCAAAGTTTCGTTCACCGAATCATTCAATGATATTTGATATTTTTGTAATATATATTATTTCATCCACAGTTCTCAGGCACATGGTACCACATTCAGAGATACCCATTCCCACAAGCTAATAGCGATGGCACGTGTGTAGGAACACGTTTAACCGTTGATGGTGACAGCGTCTCGGTACTGCAATGGGAAGTTCTGGAAGAGGTTCTAAGGGTTGAAGAGGGAAGTGCTACCGTGAATGGAGCTACACTTGCTATTGCACTGCCTGTTGGAGGAGGCGAAGGTAAGGGTTTATAAAGGAGAGGAAAATGTATAGTCAGATTTTGCATTATTTTCTCCTTTTAATAGCAATCTACCATGAAGTCCATGAATGATTTATAAAAATACTCCTGAAATCAGTAAATATGTAACAGTTGTAATTACCGATTATTCACATTATTATACTTTCATATTAATATCAACAGTTTTTTTCGATATTTGTCTTTTCCATATTTTTCAAAAAAAAATCATCAATATTAATGCTACATTTCTAATGTCCCCACTTCCCCAGTCGTGTATACAAACAAAGTTATTTTTATTTAGTAAGAATGCTAATTTATAATGTCTTTGCTGTTTTTAATATTGAAAACCTTCATGGTCTACTTCACTCTTCTATAAGCTTCATCTACCTACAATTATTTTAGCTCCATCTCATTGCGATATTTCATTTACGTTAATTATTTATCACACAATTACTAAAAATTCACCAATAATTTCCTTGTTCCCAGAACCTGTGACTACGAATATCAGCATTCTAACCACGGACTATGATGATTACGCGTTGGCATACACGTGTACCAATATTGATGCCTTCCAGAGAAGAGGTACGAAACACTTTATAATAAATAAGTTCTTGAAACTTATAATTTTAAATCCTTTTAGGATGAACATAATCACATATTTTCAATAAACCGCACTATGCAAATAATTTGGTAATAACAATAGTATATGCGAATTTGGAAATACATAAATCTTTAAAAAATATAATATACTATGTGCGGTCAAAACCTATTTCACCATATACAATATGTTTCATATTGTCTATGCTAAGTACATACTTTTATTGGTAGGTGCCTAACAAAATATCTCACCAGGCTGTTCAATTAATCTTAAGACTTTAGATAGCAATAAATAATAGTTCAAGGCTTCTTGTAAAGTACTCATGGACTTACTAAATATGGCACAATTGCTTCTAAATCCTCAATGTATACCATATACAGTTCGAAAAAAATTTAAACAAATATGGCTGACTTTCAGTAGAGTTTAGTGTCTTTGACACATATCGCAAAACTCGTTCGTAGATTTATTTTTTCGTTAATACTAATAAATATTAATCATTTTAACTAAAAATGTATGTGAACTCAAGTTTTAAGATTTTAAGTTAATGATAACACCAAAATTGTGTTCTGAAAGTGCGTCATTACGAAA
The DNA here is from genome assembly GCA_025490895.1 of Thaumatotibia leucotreta. Lineage (NCBI taxonomy): Eukaryota > Metazoa > Arthropoda > Insecta > Lepidoptera > Tortricidae > Thaumatotibia > Thaumatotibia leucotreta. The sequence continues at coordinate 49,699 of JALPQI010006403.1, forward strand.
CAATGCAAGATTTTAGATTTACTTACATTTTTTTCCTATACTGGCGAAGTATATAGTTATCTTCATGCAACTATAACCATTTTTTTATTACAGTCGGTGCGTTCAAACTGAGTCGCAATCGCGGGCTCAGCAACGCTGATCGATACGCCATCGAAACTTACATGGCCTCAAGGGAAGAATTCCACCTACCTTACTTTACTACCATCACCCAACACGAAGACTGCGATGAGCCGAGCTCCGCCCTCCTCGTCAAAAGCAGTATTATTGTCATGCTAGTCTCCGTAGTCTTACATTTAGTCATGTAGACTTTGGTGTTGCGAATCTAGTCTTAAGTTGTAATTTATTTATTGTTTTTATAATTTCGTAACTGTTTTGTTTCTGAATGTAAAATAGTTTAGATCTCATCATGAACACCTATGTAATTAATAATTATAAAGTTGGGTTTGATATAATTTTAAGCTTATATACTTACTGATGAATTTTTGAACAAATAGTACCAATGGTTATAATAACAACCGGTTACAATTTTACTTTATTTTTTAATAAGAATGTGGTTTTTACTGTCAAATAAACTTTTTATTTTAAAACGTTATTTAATTTAATACGAGTACAACAAGGCGTAATCCAAAGATGCAAAGCAAACAGTAATAGTAGATTTAACGGCCGAGGTGTGTATACTATTTTTCTGCTCTACGGAACCGGCAGGCGGCAACTTAGATTAGCGCAGCGGCCGGCAAAGTGCCGTTTGCCGGCCGGAGGGCAGAAAAGTATTTATTTACAGGAATGTTATTTCTTCTAATAAAGGAAGGTGTTAAAGCTTAAGAGCAAAATTAAGTAGGTACGAATAAAAATATGCCCTAGTCATGATAATGATAACTATCATATTATGTATCGACGACCAAAGATTATTTTACTTAGCTATCGATTGGCGATAAGAAAAATGATATACTCGTATACATTGTGTGTCTATGATACTGGCTTTTATTGAAACCGAGGAATGCGATGCAGATTTCTAGCAAAACCGTGAACATTATTCGATTCAAAATGCTAATTTTAAAATTAATTAACTTTCTAAGAAAAGTTAATTGAGATGCAATGTACTTCAAAATGAATAGTTAATTTGCACTTGACAATGACAGATCGCAGACACTCACAACGTTTGACAACTAAGCAGTACACGCGTTACATTGATCGTTCAGAGGAGATAAAATTAATTGTACGGTCAATTTAATTATTTGTCAAATGTTAATACTTGAAAACGATTGCTAGTAATGCGTATTATTACCCATTTTCGTAAAAGCCCGGGTCATGGAAACACACTGTATATGTAGGATGAAAAAGAACAACGAAATGCACACCGAAGTAGTATTTTATTTAGATGTTAAAACACAGTCTGTATTACTACTCCGTTAAATTGGACAGGTTACTTGGCACATTAATAGAAGTTGCCTGGTATATCGGCTTTTATTAATTTCGTAAAAAAATGTTTTTGGTTTCATAAATAATAATTGAAATGGCAAGTGTAAGACAACCTTAAGAATAAGATCTCAGGGGGGTGCTTAGACAAGTTGCCAATCGCTAACGCTTAATCGTCAATCGAAAACGAAAGGCAGCTAACTGTCTTTGTCTCACTAATATGAAAGAGTGAGAGACAGGGAAAACTACGATACGCTACTAAGCGTTAGCGATTCGCAACTTGGCTAAGCATACAGGTGACTGACGGCACATGTCAAAATAAGTAGCATTAGGATGTAATAAAGGTTCCAATACACTTGTTCAATCATTAAACTTATTTTTTTTATAACTTAATAGGTAACAGTAAGAGTTAGTTTCTTATAGAAATTGTTATGAAATATTTTTCACCTAAATAAGCTTCCCTTTAATATAACGGAAATCAATAAAAAATCGTGTATAAGAGTATAGGTAATTTTATAATTTATTTTACACCATATTATGGTGTAAGAGTGTCCCATGATATTTATTTACTTATTCATTTTATTTATTATGATATTTATTTGTGTGGTAAATTGTAACTCGTGGTTCGTGGTACCTATTGTTTGCATAACAAGTTTCCCGTAATTTACTTTCTGTCCATCTCGCCTGCACCAATGCTGCTATCCACTGCCTTGAACTCACAACGCTAACTCATGGTAATGCTAATATAGGCCTAGCCAAGATGCCATTCTGTAACCGCATACTATAAACGAAAAGTGTTAAATGTATGAGAATGACAGATTCGAACGAAAAGTCATGTCACTATTTCCATACATTATGGTCAACTGAATTTCCATTCGAATTTCATTTCACTTTCAGTAGGTATATCAGGTCCATACGGTCCATCCATAAATTAAATATCTATGCACATAATCTATTCATAATAGATTCATGATAGATCTATGCACATAATCTATTCATAATAGATTATGTTCATAGATATTTAATTTCTGGTGTGGTCATC
>JALPQI010006404.1:0-61805 GCA_025490895.1 Thaumatotibia leucotreta
ATTGGCCTACTAGTTGCCTAAGTATCAAAATTTTCCAAGCGGTACTTCTTACCAAAAATCGGCAATATGTGTGGTCAAGTTCTGCATTCAATCGGTGTTTTTCAATGTAGTATACAAACTCTTCATTTATATTTGAGTTTTCTTATCAGGTTATCTTATTTAAGAGTAAATGCTAATGACAACTTAATGTCATCATGATGCAAGCTGTTTATTTCATTATTAATCGGCCGTTTATTATTTTAACTAGCGTAATTCGATATTATTTATGAGATATTCATTAAAAATAATATATTGCAGTTAAATATTATCGAGATACGCTAGTTGAAATGGTAAACGGCCGATTAATAATGAAATAAACAGCTTGCATCATGATGACATTAAGTTGTCATTAGCATTTACTCTTAAATAAGATAACCTGATAAGAAAACTCAAATATAAATGAAGAGTTTGTATACTACATTGAAAAACACCGATTGAATGCAGAACTTGACCACACATATTGCCGATTTTTGGTAAGAAGTACCGCTTGGAAAATTTTGATACTTAGGCAACTAGTAGGCCAATGTATGGTCTATAATTAGAAAAAGAAAATAGAGGTGTCACTACTTCATAGGTACACAAAAAAAAATATGAAAAATTTTTTGGTCTTTTTTTTTCTTTTTTTTATACGACAATCGATATTCATTTTTTTAAATTCGATGCATATCTAAATAAAGAACATTATTTCAAAATTTGAAGCAATTCGCTTTTATACATCCTGAGATACAACACATTAAAGAAAAAACTAAAAAAAATCATAAGTCAAAAACAGTCACCGATAGGACGTTGATACTCAGCAGAAATATTCTTCACCATAAGAGGTACTCACAAAAAAATACTAGAGTCTGGTTGATTTAAAGGCTGACTTACTATGAAAATCCGACTATGGCCTTTTTCATATTTTTTTTTGTGTACCTATGAAGTAGTGACACCTCTATTTTCTTTTTCTAATTATAGACCATCCATTGGCCTACTAGTTGCCTAAGTATCAAAATTTTCCAAGCGGTACTTCTTACCAAAAATCGGCAATATGTGTGGTCAAGTTCTGCATTCAATCGGTGTTTTTCAATGTAGTATACAAACTCTTCATTTATATTTGAGTTTTCTTATCAGGTTATCTTATTTAAGAGTAAATGCTAATGACAACTTAATGTCATCATGATGCAAGCCGTTTATTTCATTATTAATCGGCCGTTTACCATTTCAACTAGCGTATCTCGATAATATATATATATATATATATTCAAGAAATATATTATTTTTAATGAATATCTCATAAATAATATCGAATTACGCTAGTTAAAATAAATGCTTTAAAGACAGGTGTGGTCACTAGTCACCACCCCCTTGGCCAGGGTTAGCGCCCCTATATTTTCTTTCTCGGGCCTTACTATCCCCTCTTAATGCCTTCACGACCCTAACGATAGGACCTCTTTGAGACTACAGTCTTGATCAACCATTTAGCTGCCTGCTACTTAAAATATATTTTAAAGGCTCTTTTTCAAACACAGTGCATATTAAAATATTATCAAACCGGGTTACTCACGTATTTAAGTCGATGATTGCTTGTACGCGTCGGGATTTGGCCGAGGGTGCTCCAGACGAGGACCCTCTTAACGGGTCGAAACATGTCGAGCAATCATCAACATAAATACGTGAGTAACCCGGTTCGATAATATTTCAATATGTTCTAGTCTCACTTTAGTTTTAACTCTAAAAATACAGTGCACAGGTAATTAGGCTTGTTAGTAAACAAGACACATACATTTCCCATTAATATATCGTCGGTTGACAATCAAAACTCACTAAGTAACAAATACCTACTTGAAATAAAACTCGTATATCAGTTCTAATTCAATACTGACATACGAGGTTGCTAAGAGTAGTGACAGTTTTTATAGTGACTTTTGCTTGTCAGCGGACGATATGTTGTTTTCACTAATGTTGTAGCATAAAACAGTTGCACCTGTACATAAAACTGTATTAATAGAAGCTAAACAGGTTTCGTCTGTTCTTAATGTCATGACCTTGTTTCAAGTTAGCGTAGACTTACAGATCTTATTTAGCAACACTCGGAAAGTTCTCTAGGATTTCATGAGTTAAGGCTGAGCCACGCTGGATGCGTGTGCCGCGCGCGTTGTAACATCGGAAATGTCGTAGTAGATGGCACACTGCTTGCACGTCACGCGCACGCCACGCAGGCGGTGTGCTATCTAGTATCACATTTACATAAGCTACAACGCACGTCCAGTGTGGATTGGCCTTAAAAACCGTGCCTAAATAAATAAATATCTTGGGACATCTTACACAAATCGACCTAGTCCCACGATAAACGGAATTAAGGCTCGTGATGTGGGTACCAGGCGACGATATATATAATAGATAGATAGATATTTGAATACATAGACAGCCTTGACCAAGGAACATATATTTGTGATAAATAAATACACAAATAATGCTCTCGCCGGGATTCGAACCCAGAACCTCCAGCTTCGTAGGCAGAGTCACTACCAACTAGGCTACGGAGGCCGACAAAAGACAATACACTGCTTTTTAAACATCTAAGCATACATAATTACAGACAGAGCGGGAAGCGACGTTTTCTACTATACTATATACAATAGTGATGTAAATTCAACTGTCCGTGTCGCTGAAGCCATTCGGAGACGTACGGAGAAAAGGAACGTCATTTTAAATGCAGCGCACAGCATGATAGTGCACAATTTAAGCACGTGCGAGGATGTTGCAGATTGCCGCTTGCATGTAGAGAGAATCGCGGGAATTTACGGGTTTTTATAGACATATATCGATAATAAAAAGCGGATGCTTGCGTTTATTGTAAGGATTCGTAGAACGAATGAAAAATGTAAATTAATTTGAGTGTGTTTAGTCTCCTAATTTTTATATTCGTTGAAAGAGTGTGAATATCCTGGAGTTGCTGGCGTACGGCTTACTTATCAATCAGGCCGTGTGCTTGTTTTCCACCGCTGTGGTATAAAAAAGGTACAAGATAAACCTAAGTTCCAAAATGGTCCACGTTGCAAAAGTTGCTCAGTGAGCTATGGAGCGTTTCATGTTTGGAGTCTCTCTGTAGAGTCTGCAGAATATCATTCGCAACGAAGTTATCCGGTAGAGAACCAAAGTCATCGCACACATAATACAGACAGCATAGACTGGTCATATATGTCAAAGGACTGATAACCGGTTGGGGTAAGTGAGTCCAGAGCCCCAACCACGAACCACGAAGTATTGCCCGTCTCTCGCACTTGTATATTCGAACGTAAGTATGATAGGGAGGCAAAACGTGGTAAGCCTTCTGGAGTCGAGAACGCGTCCCGGCAAGCGTAGTGTGGGTCGCCCTCCAGCTCGGTGGAGCGACGATTTGAAAAAGGTTGCTGGCAGAAATTGGATGCGACAAGCTGAAGACAGGGTAAAATGGCGCATATCAGTAGAGGCCTGTGTCCTTCAGTAGATAGGCTGATGATAAAAGAAAGAAAAAATATTTATGAATAGTTACGGTACGAGCCGTGATGTCCTGAATGACGCATCTAAAATAAGCGGTATTCTGTGCCATCTTTTACTTGATTAAGGTTATTTGTGGTTATAAAGCAGAAAATTGTATGCACAGTGTTATGTTATATGTTATAAACCAAAAATTACAACATTACCAAAGATTGCAGCGGTTTACCAGACGATATTTCAATTTGGAGCCGCAGTATTTTTACCGTCGAAAGCATAACAAATATCCGGAAAACAAAAAGGATGGTATTACGCAAACGGAGCAATTCGCACAATCAGTTGCACTCGTCACGGTAGATATACTACTGTCCAAATTGGTCATTTTAGACCTTAATGCCTTGGTCATAAGGTCTATTGACTTGGTACCTTAAAGAGCGCTCCACTTTCGAAGAATCTTGCGCAATCGTATTGTATTGACGACGGATTGTTTACTTTGACAGCTGTTAACGTTCATTTATAACGACAGATTTGTTTTTCTAAGAAACTTTGCAAATAAATATCATGGGATTATCACAAATCAATCTAATGACACAGTAACAATAATTACCTTAGGTTTTTGTTGTTAACTGGTTGGCACTAAGACTACTAAGCGATAAGTTATACAAAAATTAGTATAATAATATATAATAGAATATAATCATTATTTTTAGCGTACTTTGTTATTACTGAGCGTAAACATATACACATACAAACAAACTGAAATGAACAGCGCCACGAAAAGAGAGATAATATTATTTGAGAGATTGAATTTACTATATTATGAATTTAAAAATATTTGGGGCAATATGAAGTTTCCAATCATTAATACATAATTAAACGGTCAAACTCACGTATTTTAGTGTCGAGACTGTCTAGACATATTTCGAACAGTTTATATCTTTATTATCATTTATCAATCACTGGCTGTTGCGCAACTACAAAACTGACTAAAATACCTACGTGTTTAAACGTTTATATACATACGTATAACATATAATATACCCCATTCATAAACGTCTTCTAACGTAGTAACCCGATATGTGTCGTTTGATGCTTTTGGTCTTGTATACGTTAAGGCTCTAATGAACTCATAATTAGGAGATTTTATTTCGTGATTTCTTGGCTTACTCCTGGGGCCTATTTCTCGAAAGCTTGTAACTTGTAATACAAGCGGAAGTCCTTATCTAATCAATAGTGTAAAAAAAGACTTCTACTTGTATTACAAGTTACAAGCGTTCGAAAAACGGGCTCCTCGATCCAAATGTTACCATAATAATGGTATGAACAATTAGTGACACGGGAAGATGGGATGGTGACATGTATTTTTATCGCCGTCACCGCGGGGTCGATTTATTATACCTCTTTATTTAGAAAATAATGTGATTATGTATATTATGCATGAACTGAAGTATTTAGCCCTCCGGATTAGCAAGTTGAAGTGGCGATGGCCTGACATTGCACACAGAGCATGGCCGATGGGGTCGAAAAGTTGTCGAGACCACGGCTTGGCAAACACAGCGTAGGACGTCCACTGACAAAATGGACAGACGACCTTATGAAAATCGCCGGTATACGCTGGATGCAGGTCGCGCCCTATCGGTGTATTTGGAGGTCCAAAGGGGAGGTCTATGTTCAGTACTTCTTATGGGTGAAATGAAGATGACTTACATGCTGTGCAATACAGATGGCGAATTTAGGTATTTAGCTTTGAAGTAAATGAGTCGTTGAAGTATTTATAGTGCAACCAATGTGCTAATTACATTTGCATGTATTAGAATAATCAGTGAATGATAAATAATAAAGGTGCCGGAACCAATGCTAGTAATTTTTCTTCGAATAAGTATAGGTAGGTACACTCGGGTAAGAACGGACTATTTTTCGGTGAGTTGAAAGGATGACACAAAAAAAAATCATAACCTTACTGAAACAAACATAAACTTACTGAAACTATCCAGGTATACAATTTTAACTAGACAATCTTCATGGAGCATTCCGAATTGTAATCTAATCTCCGTGTCCGCCAACAAATTACCCTGTTACATATTTATAGGCTTTCAGCGACCTTAACACGCCCTTGAACGGCTTTATTTCAATGTTGTACAGGTAAAACGTGCCGCTATAAAGAATTACTTGAGACAAAAATAGACGTAATAGTAATTGAAATCATGCTTCAGGAAATATCTAAATATTTTAGAAGAGAGCAATACACAAATGACTCAAGTGGATGGGTAGCAGCATCCTAATTGGGGTGCGATTATGACATATAACCTATTGGAGGGGGTTTTCGTCCAGCAGTGGACATCTTCTGGCTGAAACGCCATCCCGATTAACACATGTACTAATTCGATATCCTGTCTCTTTGATGATATTAGCCGTAGGTTTTGGACCCGGGTCCTTGAAAATAGGGGTTTCTGCTTCAAATAAGGGGTATAAGGGCTTCATATAACTGGCACTGAATGTTATATACGTAATAGGTCGTATTATTGGACGCAGATGCTGTGTTGTCGTTACATAGTATCTAATATTAACAGTAGTTCCTGAGTATTAACATTATTTATTCGATTCGAGCGCATATCAAACAAACTGTTTTACATCGAAAAATTTCCTATTCCTGCTCAAGGGTTAAATAAAAAACTGTGGGATGTCTGGTAGGACTCAGATCAGTCCTCATAAGAATGTTTCTTAAAATGGAATCGGATTCTAGAAAAAATACCTTACAGAAACCTACAACTAAATAACACAAATTCATCGTATCTACGTCTTAAGTTGACCCGTAAAAAGCATTCACGAATAACAATTCGGATACTGTTTTGCCATAACTAAAAAACAAGGACACGCATTGCCCTTGTCAAGTAAACAGAATCTACGCAAAAGTATAGGCTCTTGACCTGTTAACAGCTTATTTTGCCCAGAAACAACGCAGTCTAGTACCGTTTACATAGTCTGGCATCGAGGGCGGCCGCAACCGGATTCTGTCTGAGTCATGTCTGCATACGATATAAGTGCGGGCACGCTATTGCCGAGTCTTTGTGGCGAATGAAAATTCAGGAAATCGAATGTTGAGTCATTTTGATTATTCAGTAAAGGCCAAGCCATACAGGTTGCGTGTGCGGATGCGTGGCGTGCGCGTTCTAGCTTATATAAATAAATGTCATATCTTCTCTTCTCTTCTTTTTCTTTTTCACTCACCAATTCACTAATATCAACATCAATACACCCACACGAGATAACTTACGAATCAAATTAAATGGCATATTGTCGGTTGACAAGCAAAAGTCACTAAGTAACAAATACCTACTTGAAATAAAGTTCGTATCTCAGTTCGATACTGCCATACAAGGTTGCTAAGAGTAGTGACAGTTTTTATAGGAGTTTTGCTTGTCAGCCGACGATATGTTATAAAATTCTGTATAGCTTGTAAGTACTTAGTTTTAAATTTAGCTTACTATCAAACTGCGACTCCGAAACTAAGTCCTGTAACACAGGGGTTCCTAGCTCAGGACTCAGGGTGGAGATTTACCCCCTTATTCATAAACGTTTGTTAACTTAACAAGCCGCTAATAATTGTTTGTCCCTTTCGGTCTTAGCAATGTGTCTATAAGAGCAAAAGGGACAAACAATTATTAGAGGCTTGTTAAGTTAGCAGACGTTTATGAATAAAGGGGTTACTTTTTATAACTGTCTTGGAACAAACGATTTTCATTTCTTCATATGCGCATGGCCAGGTAGCGGTGTGCTATCTAATATGACATTTACATAAGTTACAATGCCACGCACAGGCGCACGTACACGTGCTGCACACGTATTTGATGTGGCCCGGCCTTAAACCTAGACAAGGGTTGCCTGTAGTGTTCCTGGGGGTTCTACCGTGTTTTTGTGGATACTTCAATAGAACAAACATGTTAGAAACAATAACATTGGATGGTTGGAGTTAATAGCTGTGGCCTTGTGTTGAACGTGCTACAAACGATAATGTTATGGAAATATTAGCAAAAGAACGTAGACAATGTTAGACGTAAAATGCGTATGGCGTAAGCATATTATGTAAATTGTAATATCATGTGATTTAAATGACTTAGATGACCCAACATTCTATTTCCTGAATTTTCATTCAATGTTTGCAATGTGCATGTTTAAAACTTTTGGTGGTTTTGAAGTATATTGAAAATTAATAATTCTGATTGGTTATGTTTATGTTTTTATCTGTGTAACATGTCGCCTCGTTGGTTTATTTTTAAACAGGTGTCTAAGTAGATATAATATGTACAAAATCATGTCAGTTACTCGCCTCTTTCTTCTACGAATTTGTTTAATAATTTATATCAGTGTTTTTCACATTTATTCATTACAGATCCATTTTTCATAGACTTTCTATGGTGAACGGAATGTAAACAACGAAAAATATGAAATGCGAAAGAAACGTCTTTAGATTTATACATTTCTTATTCATTGAGGTAAAAATTGACCAGAAATAGCATTTTAGCCAAGCCTGCATGCTATGTAATATTTCAGCAACCACTATCTCAAATAGGATCGTTGTTATGTGTATTTTTTTTACATAACATTGTCTATCAAGCCGTGATTGCAATCGGCTCAGCATAATGGCTGTAATGTAACATTCGACTTGATAATGTGTTCATTAAGTATCAGTGCCTTAGTTGTAAAGATCACTTGTTGATGTCTTAACTTGGACTTGTTGCTAACGACATAGGTAATAACATTATTGCTTCTGAAATTAAGTTTTTTACAAAATCTTTTTGATACAAGCTTTTATCATCGACTATTACACTGTCTATTATACTGTCTACTAGCAACCCGCCCCGGCTGCGCACGGGTACTATACTTACATAAAAACCTTCCTCTTGAATTAATCTACCTATTAAAAAAAAACATCAAAATCCGTTGCGTAGTTTTAAAGATTTAAGCGTACAAAGGGACATAGGGACAGAAAAAGTGACTTTATTTTATACTATGTAGTGATAGTAATAAAATAAGTGGTGAACCCTAACATGATCAGGTTATTTCCCAAGTTATTGTGGCGACCTTCCGGCTCCATGCTATCATCTTTCAGGCTCTATGATATCATTATATTACATAGGTACACATAGTATGTATCTATACAATTGAAATTTTTGACACCAGTTATAGTACATTGTGCATCAAGGGCGGTAAGTACGGAATTACTAACGAGAGTGTTAGAAGCCCGACGCCGTTAGGCGGAGGGCTTTTATGACTCGAGTTAGTATTCCGCTTACCGACCGTGATGCATACAATGTTTTTCATCACACTTGCCAGCCAAAAAATAAGTTTTAAGACAAAATATGATTAAATGACGTACTGACATTTCTATTACTCCCTAGGGAATATCACTTTTCTATTACTCCCGCTATGCATGCAAGCAATGGCGCGCTTAGACAGCAAGTGTGATGAAAAAATTTTTATAGACTCCATTTTTACACTTTTAACTACTTACCTACTCATTAATGAATAATATATATATATTTATTTCTCCATTAAAAAGAGGTTAGATATTTATATATTTAAAGGCTTTATAACGTATTCTTTATCAATATTCTCTGTATTCACAGAAAACTACTTCAACTGTGGGAATTATTTCAAAATATTGCAAACTACGGATTTACACTATTAACAAATATAATTATCGGTACCCGTAAATACAAATCACAGAGTTTACCAATCTCGTTACGATTTCGAATCCACAAACCAATTAATTTCATCATCAAAGGCGACATATGCCATAATGCAATTATGATCGGCAAATTTTCATTTCAATTATAATCAGGGGAAACGTCAGTTTCGCACGTTTAATTGATAATTACGAAGGTTTTTAATATTCTGCTCTGTTTATTATCGACAAGCAAAATTAAATTAATGCGTTTTATTCCCTTTGAGTGGGTTTATTTGAGCAATCAAAAAGTTTTTTTTATCTGATGTCCAATAGGAGTATGTATATTATATTAATTTGTATGAAACGAATTTAAATTTTATTTGTAATATAAATAGTCAGATATCGCTGACCTTGGGTCTCATAACTTGATAAAATGATAGTCATAGTTTTAACTACATAAACCAATCGTTAGTAGAATAAAAAAACAAACCTAAATCTTACATTATTCCATAATCAGTATTCACGCACTGTAAACATAATCTTGGTTTTATTGGTATAGGCCATAGGCAACGGATGCTTTCATTAAATTTATAGGCCCACTGCGAACTTCGAAAATAGTAAATTTCAAACAACTGTCTCTGTCACTTCAACGAAAATATCATTGGACTGACAAAGACAGATTGCTCGAAATATCCGATGTTCGCGGCCCTCTGAGGATTGAAAATCCACACTGTAATCGCAGACCAATCCATTACTGAACGAATTGATTCTCCATTTATTTGATTCCGACTTCCGACCCAATTTAATAGTCAAATAGTGCGTGAAATCAATACTCAAATACGTTTATGCCGAATTAAACTTCCTGAAGTGCTATGGAGCAAATTTGTTAGATTGAACTGTGTGCGTAGAGATGTGGGCGTGAGATATTTCAATAAAATGGTTGTGAACTTGTGACCCTGCTGCCAGGACTACGTTTTCGTAGTATTTGGAAGTTTTTCGCCTTCAGGAACACCCAAATAGCGTGTCCGATAAGTATAAGTACCTGTTCAGCCGAAACCATCACCTTGCTGAGGAGACGGCCCGCACGTTAGCTCACCAATTTTCCCCAATTGTACGCACGTGTCCTGCTCTCCTGCTTCATAAACTTAACTGTTGTACCTTACAGCGACTTATTTTTTGAGGAGGCATCCACATTGAAACCTATTTTATTGAAAGAAAGAAAGAAAAGAAAAAAACGTTTATTCGAGACACAGTAGAAACAAAACAAAACAGTAAACACGAAATTTTGTCTCGATATGGCCAAAACTCAGCATTTTGCCAGCGGAGCCAGCGCTGGTCTTCCGTTTATTGAAGTTCTGCGAGCATATAAATTAAATATATGTATATCATCAAATCTTCATTATTATTTTTAAAGTACCTTGTCATACAACGCATTGGCGTCAAGTTGTTATGTTGTAATGACGTCTATTAAACAAATAAACAAATATTTGTTTTGTTTCCAGAACTGGAGCTCGGCACACAATGTGTGGTGGACATGGAGGATCAGCAGACGGTGCTGCAGTACCCACAGGCACACGACAAAGACAGGTACATTTTATATATATATTGGCGTCTCCTCTGTTATTATAATAAGAATAGGGTTTAGGGTCCAATGAATGAGACAATTACCAACTTCGTATTTGAGCACTGGTTTATTCTTCACCAATTCGCGATATTAAAACATCAATCTTAAAATAACACAGCGTATAAGACTACGTCTGCAACTGACCATTCCGATGACAAGAATGCCCCCACCGACCATCAGTCAGGTTACTTATAGGACTTAGAGGGTCCGGGCGGGTGCAGGTGGCGTGACGTCATAGTGATATATATACAGTTCCTTAGCCATTAGACATATACAGTTCCTTAGCCATTAGACGAAGCTGAAATCAGGGTTCGCGGTCGTGTCCGGGTTTCGTGTAAACGTTTCTCATAGGGCGATTGTGCACCACAATGAATTTTACTGTCCGGCAGACCGAGTTTTCATGGTCCGATATGGCATGAAAAAAAACGCACGATTGGCTTGTGCACTTGTCCGTCTTTTTACTCGGAGGTGCGGCATAGTAGCATGAAAAAAACGCATGATTGGCTTGTGCACTTGTCCGTCTTTTTACTCGGAGGTGCGGCATAGTATCGGTAGTCCGGTTTTTTACGGTTCAATTTTGTAGAATCGGACTATCGGGGACGGTAAAAGTCAGTGCAATTCCGGACGCAGTGCACAAGCATTAACACGTTTTTCCTATCTGTCATCTCGGATCGGAAAAATACTGTCCGGAATGGGGAAAAGTAAAATGTCGGACGGTAAAATTACGTGTGGTGCACAAGCTACTATATAGTATATACATTTAATGGCGTGGCATATCGGACCGTAAAAAACCGGACTACCGGACGGTAAAAGTCAGTGTAGTGCACAAACGCCCATACCCGTGTAACACCCGTACCACCTTTATTATCACCCGGGTTGGCCACGGACACGGGTACCCGGCGGGTTCTAGCAATCCGGGTTCTTAGTACCGTCGGGTGGTACCCGGTTTGGTGGGTTACACGTGTACTGGGAACCTTAGGAAAGTCGTGCGTGAAACAGTGGCGAGCATCCGTCGACTTAAATTCGCTAAATAACGCCATGTTCGCTAAATATTGTACCTAATATATTTGTATTGGCACAATGGAATTTGTTTGCAACAATGTTATCGAGCAAAATGGAGGTTGCAGGGGTTTTAACTTTTTATATTGACCGTAAATTTCGGACTTCGCGTGTTGACCAATAAAGTTAACTTTGCCGGCCAATTTAGCGAAAGTGTGCTCTTGTATAATACCGGTAAGTATAACTTACTTAAAAGATAATAATAATGAGGCAATGTTACTGTGAAGCCTTACAAATGCTGCACACAATTTTCTCCACAGTTTTTTATAAAAACTACATGTTTAGTGCTCTGATACCATGCGCCGTCCTTCCGGAATTCCGGAAATCCGGTCTTCCGGACTGATTTAATCCAGCTTTTAGTTTATCCTACTTTCCAGTTTGAAAAGCGTCTTTATAGTTTTTCGGTTTGAAAACAAGACACAGTCGATGTAGAAACAGTAGTTTTAATTTCCGGTCTTTTGTCTGTACTATTTATTTAAACCTATTTTACCGTATCGGATTTTATTCAACATCGATTCGTTTCGATATATCCGACCAACGAGACGTAGAGTTCTAAAAAGTTGTTCAATAAATAAAATATCATGAGACAATCTTCCAGAAATCAACCTAGTCCCAAGGTAAGCTAAATTAAGGCCTCTTTTAAGTTGTTTTGGGGGTAATACGTGGCACGATATAAATTATAATAGATAGATACATATAGGTACTTCGATCCATTTCCATAGAAATCAACCAAGACGCAAAGATTTGCGATAAACGCACATATAAATGCTCTCACCAGGATTCTAACGCGGAACCTCCAGCTTCGTAGGCAGGGCTACTGCCTTGGCTACGAAGACTGACAAAAAGAATGAAATAATAAGACGAATGTAAAAATAGAAATATAAGAAACCTTCAAATATTTCACACTTGCATTACGATCAGTTTCGAAACGCAAACACACGTAATATAATGCATTTTTATACGTCGGTAACAAAAGTGACCTTAATACAATCCTTGCCCTCGTTGTAAAAGCGAGACTGAGGAAGACCGAAGGTTACATGCTATTTCCTCCACTAGCATTTGATTTGTACATGTTTTAGTTATGGCCACGACTGTACAATAATACTTTGCCATCGTATTATTGTACAGTCCTTAAAAATGTAGTCTGCCACTTTTCGACCGCATCTTTTGATAACTGTACATGAAAATATCTAAGTCGAAAGTGGAACTTGATGTTTATAGTTACAGGAATAATAATACGGTTTGCTTTCTACAGATTGTAAAGTAAAAAAAATGGCGATTCGTAAAGGGCCCATTTGTAAAATCTTCTGGTGTATTATAGTCTGCATATTATATAAAAAAAACTGCGGTAGTTAATTATGACCAATGTTCTCTCCCATGTACATATCGAAATGTATATAGCGACCGTAGTCTCGATGTCTTTTAACAATAGCGACAGTTTTTAACACAAACGTGATATGTAATACAAATAGTACCTATGTTTAGATACCATATACAGACATGAGTCACGCTTCTATTAGTAGCACAGCTGGTCGATCTGTTACATAATTTAGTGTTTGTATCTATGCCACTATTAAGGGTCGATTGTATCGAACTGTAACCGTACCATGAGCTGAAACGCGGACTTACTTTACACCCGGCTTTCTCGCACCAACACGTGAGTACGAGCGGAATGGATATATAGTATAGTAATAGTACATTACTATAGAGGACGGGAAACGAAGGGTTACAGGCCAAGTAGATATATCTGGCCGAAGGAACTGAGGCCAGACAGGGATACGCGGCCTGTAACTCTGTTTCTCGCCGAGATTTGTATATAGTGCTTTTCTCAAACATGCCATGAAATAAAACGAACTGATTTCGCCGAACCATACTATTTAATTTGTAAATAAACCAATAATACAGTATCGTAAAATATATAAAAAAACATTCGCGCCTAACTTTTTTTTTAATCTGTTTCAGGTATCTTTATACCTGGTGGTATAGCGATTAGTTTTAAGGTTTTGTTTTTTCTGTGGCTAAATGTCAAGACCTAGTGTCACAATTTGACGTTTCAAAACAAAAGACAGTTTGTTTGCAGTCCTAGGTGTGAAATAAATACATGAAATCTCTTTACTTATCATCTTAGCATATGACACCGGATACATAGTATTTCCGGGTTTAATTTAAAGTAAGTAACGTCAACATTCCGCAGCAAGTTTGAGAAAACTATTTGATCTTAGAAAAGCCTTCGGAACACAAGAAGGTAATACTGCTGTCCTGCTTTATCTTGTGTCACCGATGATTGTAAGCCCGACCGACGTCTCTTTCTCTGACCCGAAAGGTATTCTAAATTCGAAAATATTCAAACGCAGTGTAAGTCCGCGTTAATAACGCGAAAGCTCATGGTAAGCACAGCACACTGAAGTGAATAAGGTATGTTCGTTAACGTTTTATTGTGTGGGCCGCTTGATGTTCCTCTGTGATGACAGTTGTAATTTTTATGGCGACGACATATAAAGAACATCGCGTTTAAAAGTAGGTTTCTATTGATTTTTTAACACTCAACAGATATTATTACGTAAGAACTAGAAGTTCTAGCCTAGAACACATCATAGGTAACATCGCAATCAGAATAGCATTATTTGACGAGTTGGAAAACTCTAAAAAAACACCTGAGATCTGATAAGCTGAATTGCGAACTGTAGCACAAAAATAAATTGAATATCATCAATTTGTTTTTGTATTATTAGTAGGTAGGGAGAATCCCCTTTTTTCTGTCTGTTATTGCCATGGTTACCTGAGACACTGGTTTTATGCAAAATTATGCTGCTTAAATTGTGCAAACAAGTAGCATAAGCTACTTATGCTCAACTGTTCCACCGTTGTGTAAAAATCACTGACCCAATTTTTGTGAATGGGGTTTCAATCAATTTGTTGGCAACTCGGGTGTGACGTCACGTCACAGGCTATATTTTAATATTTTCATCGGGAGCCATAAGCATGAATTTTACACTACAGGTATATAAGAGAAAAATATTTTAAAATATCGAAGTAGTACCTTAATATAACAGCGAAGTAAGTACATAAATGTGTCTCGCTTTGGCAGATAAAAAGGATACGATTTTGTCTAGACTTCAGCGATGATATTTCATCTTTTCGTAGATACTTAACCTTTTTTGGCGAATGGCTAATTTATATGTATTTCGTTGTTTTATGATATCAACAGATAGACTGTGAATTGAACGTTTTTAGACTTGTAAAGTAAATATAATACAACCCTAAAACAGATGAAACGTTAACTTCATAGTTTCGAGATACAGATATAAACAAATGTAAAGAAACAATACAAATACATGCTACTCAGTCAATTATTTATTAAACCAAGTTAGTATATCTTACTTTATTAAAATAGCACCGCGTAAGGCACGTTAAAAGTTAAATTTATATATTTTTTGTTCCCAATTAACAGTAGGTAGTAACCCTTTATTAAACGGCATATTTGTTCCTCATACGTCATACGTATAAGTTGGGATTGGGACCATTTAAACGGAGCGTGATCGTGAAGAAGCATCTAGCGGGCCAGCAAGTCGGTTGCAATGCAACTGACAGGTTACTGCTGGTCTCCTGTTCGTTGCCGCCGCGATTTCCACTTTTCACTTACGATCAGGTTGGGGTCACTTTGTTGTGCCAATATAAAAAAAAACCGGCCAAGTGCGAGTCGGACTCGCGCGCAAAGGGTTCCGTACCATTATCAATTTATTATTAAAAAAATACAGTTAAATCAACCTACCTCAGAAACTATAGGAGATAATTTTATCAAACCAAAAATCGTTGATAGAGTTTATTAATGTGCATAACATATATTTTTTTCAGAATTTTATATCGCGTAGTTTAAAAAATAGAGGGGGGAGGACACATTTTTCAGACTTTGAGACCTGATATCTCGAAAACGATTTGCTTAAATAAAAATGTGATGTATAAATCTTCATATCATTTTCAAAGACCTTTCTATTAATACCCCACACGCTTATGTACAACTAAAAAAAAAATTCTATACCTCAGTTACATGTATGGAGGGCCCCACCCCAATGGTTTTTTTTACAATTTAGTATCACATTCCTGTAGCGGTTCATACAACACATATCCTTACCAAATTTCGTTACTGTAGCATTTATAGTTTCCGAGTAAATTTGCTGTGACAGACGGACAGACGGACAGACGGACATGACGAATCTATAAGGGTTCCGTTTTTGCCATTTTGGCTACGGAACCCTAAAAACGAGTAAAAGGGACAAATATTTATAGACTTAAAACTTAGTTGATTAAACCTAGATCCTACAAGTGGGCCTAAGAGTATTTGATGTTTTTATAGTGGAGTAAACTTATAATGATAATATGCATATGTATTATAATTTACTCTCCAAAACTGCATATTGTTTACCGTGATCGAGTGGCCCTGTTACCAAATTAACTGCGTACTGGAGGCGCCATTTGCGACGCTCTGATTGGTGCGTTACCATTGCGCAAGCGTTCATTGTGAGCGCCGTATTTCCCTAAAAAATCACATTTACGTCAAAAAGTTTAAAGAATTACTAATGTGCCTAGATTGATCCTTTATACTACGACGTCAAAAATACTAGACATTGTCTTAACTTAACCGACTTTTTGTATTTCTTTCTGGGTTAAAAATCCTTAAGATCGAAGAGTGCCAAGGAGGCTTCGTAAGTTAAAATTTTTTTAAACCTATATCTTAATCGCCCTCTAGTTTAACATAGTTTTAGTTTAGTGTGTATGTACTGCATTTTCGTGATAAAAAAAATCTGTAGTATTATTCATATTTATCACCCGCATTTAAAGAGGCTGCCACAGTAATTCCCATTTAGAGAGTAGCGTAACGGCGAAAGATTCCTTTTTATCCTGAAATTGAAGAAATACGGTTAAAACGAGGCTGTTCATCACGACGCCCGGGCCTTAATTGCTTACTCGGTTTGTAAAGGAAATTGCAGGAATAAGCGGCCGGTTTTCTATTAGATTTTAAACCCGTTTGAGCGACTTTTGCATTTGGCTCTGTGAAATGTAAGTTATATATAAATACATCGTTTTAGTGCTTGCGGAAGAGAGTAGAAGGAAAGTACAGAACAAACAAAGAAATAAAAAATATTTATTTGAGACACACATTACATGACTTTACAACATATCCACATTTAAAAGGACAAGAAACAAAGTTTGCCACGAAACGGTCCCCAATTCAGCATAAAGCTGGGGCCTGTAATTATAGCCCAGCGCTGGTCTTCCATTGGGGCCGATTGTGAGGTCACGCAAGTCTGTTACTTATTCTAATACACATACTTACATATAAAAATACAAAGATATACAGGGTGGTCCAAACCTTGACGTCAAAAAAATTTTTTTAGGTTCCGTACGTCATGGGCTATCAGAATATACCCCATGTATGTTAGCCGATTTTTTGTAGTTTTCAAGTTATGAATTTTTGAAAAATTTTTTTTGAGACATTCTGGAATGAAGAAATTTATTGATAAAAAAAAACTATTGGGGTTTTTTAATATTTTCTTTGTGTAAAAGTATTACTATAAATAAAGCATTTACTGACAAAAAAATTAGCGTCCTCACTTTGATACAAGTAGGATAAAAAATACCAAATTCAAAATTTTACGTTAAAAACGCATCAAAATATCATTAATGTACGTAAATAAAAAAAATAAAACAAATCCCAAGGATTTTTGATACTCTTAAGACTGCCCTAGACCTTAAACCTTCGTAAAAGAAAAAAAAAGTGATACTTAATGATGAGGATTTTTCGGAGTAGGCGGTCAAATGAACTTAAAAAAAAACTTCTAAATTTTTTATTTAAGAATATAATAAAATTTCGTCTGTTTTGTTGTTCTTATCAATAAACAAAAACAGAAAATACCACGAAAACTCAATTTGTGTAGTTATTCAAGTCATTTTTTCTACTTTAAAATTTTAAACTTTTTTAAGTTTATTTGACCGACTACTCCGAAAAATCCTCATCGTTAAGTATCACTTTTTTTTGCTTTTACGACGGCTCAAAGTCTAGGGCGGTCTTTAGAATACGAATATTCCTTGGGATATGTTTTATTTTTCTATTTACGTACATTAATGCTATTTTGATGCGTTTTTAGCGTAAAATTTTGAATTTGGTATTTTTTTATCCTACATGTATCAAAGTGAGGACGCTAATGTTTTTGTCAGTAAATGCTTTATTTGTAGTAATACTTTTACAAAAAGAAACTAGTTAAAAAACCTAATAGTTTTTTTATTATTAATAAATTACTTCAATACAGAATTTCTCGAAAAAAAAATTTCAAAAATTCATAACTCGAAAACTACAAAAAATCGGCTAACATACATGGGGTATATTCTGATAGCAAATGACGAGAGGAACCTAAAAAAAATTTTTGACGTCAAGGTTTGGACCACCCTGTATATTACGTTAGGCCCTGGAGACACAAAACCTATGGTCAACAAAATGTTACTCCTAACCTCTAAAATTGGTGAATAAAAAAATAGACTGTATAGACTGCAATATTCTTTAGTATGTAAAGATAATCTACAACCGACAATTGGCATTAATTGAATAGCCACGTCTCAGACAATAATAAAAATACTGCAGACACTATTATGTATTTTATGTTGATTACTGTTCAAAACGCTAGCCACCACACTTATTGTAAAGCCTGCTACATGTTACATACACTTTAAGGTTTATGGAAAATTGTACAGGGATTTAACTTTGCCCAAACTTTCCTGCAGGACATAGAAAAACCTAAAATAGTACATTACGACACGAGTGCGAAAATCATGAAATTCGAAACGAGTGGCGATGTTTTAAAACACGACCGAAGTGTTTGTTCATGTTTTTCGCACTTGTGTCGTAATGTACAATTTTTTTTTTCTACGGCTCTTATAGATTCAAAAGTTGTAGTATATCTCTGTCACTCGTCACTCCAACGAAAGCGTCATCGGTGTGAGAGTAACAAAATATTACAACTTTCGATGTTCGCGATAGGCCTATGTATCAATATGACAGCTATACAACCAATTCGATAGCAAACTAATATTATGACATCGGTTACACGCTACTTCTGGCGTTGCAGTCCATCAGCCCTATTTTCTGTTGGCTGATGCCAGGCGAATTTGAACTCTGTGTCTTTGGAATGTGAGACAGATGGAAAATGGTCTAACCGCTGACTTACAGATATAGTTCCTTGTTAGTTTGTCTCGCAAATGTACTCTGCGCCTCTGTGACCAAATAGGGCCGTAGGAATTTTATAATGGGCCTGTATCGAATGCCAAGCTCTGATGAAGGGACATGTGGTTCCCGTTTGAGAACAGATGGTTGTTGTTAGCTCATTGTGCAGGGTTATACTGTATGCTGATGATCAAGTATGCAAAAGGAGAAAGAAAGGTTGCTAACGGAATGAATCGGTGCGTCACTAGTACACATACAGTAAATATAAACATTCTGATTATGACAGGTCACCGCTGGAGTAACGGTGTGAGGACAAAAGGTTTTTAGGAAATCGAATATCTCTTCACGTTCAAAGTAGCATTGTACATTATCTGCTTATATGATTCAATTTTGTATACAGGCTGATTTTTTATTCACCGTTCTTATTTTAGAGAAGGGTCATATTAGTACGGTCAAATCGTATATTAAACTCGCAAAACATGTAGTAAAGCTGCATTTTTGGTATGTTATTTAGACACCATAGGGCAGTATAAAACCACATTTTGCAAGCAAAAAAAAGTTGTGCTAGCTGCGTTATACGTGAAAAACTGTAAAATTTACTGTCTATTTTTAGTTTCTGATTTTTATAAAAAAAGCCTTACGTTTTTTGACAATATGTATCAGGTAATGTTTAAAGATGAATGAATTTGTAACAAGATGAGATAACATGTATTACCGTAGGTCTTATAGTTTCAGAGATTCGAGACTTCAAATAGTACCCTGTTTTGTAAACTAGATAAAATGTTGAGTTTTGCTAACGTTTTTGGTATAATATCGCCTTACCTAATTATGCTACGAAAAACATGAAATAATTATCTTATAGTGCAATTAATATTCTTTCATTTAAGGGTAAAATCAGGTCAGTAAACTTTGTAATTGAAAATAAAAACGCGTAATTCAAAAGGCAGTAGGCCCGCTATCTAAGTTTTTCATACAAATCGCAAGTCGTGTTGCAAAGCTGCAATTTTAGTATATTATAAAGGCGCTATAAAGACGTACAAAAATGCATATTACAAGAAAAACAAAAAAGGAACTTCGGCATAGGACGAAAAAAACAGAAAAAATATTGGAATTCTTTTACTTTTTGACGATTAATTAAAAAACTATTATCTTTTTGATACTAATTGCAACAAAACTTAGAAAGAATATTTAATTCGAAAGGATTTGAGCTACCATGCATTACCCTAAATTATATAGATTTAGAGATACGACATTTCAAAATGTGCCCTTCATTAAGTTAAGAAAATAAGTGCATGTTTTGAAGCCTCGCATACCGCCAACTATAAGACTTAGGCCTCGGTCGTTTTGACCAGCCGCCGCCCGCCGCGTGCGGCCGACGACAGACGCCGGCCGCCGCGGCCAGCGTGTGAACTGGGTATTATGGTCGTTTTGAGATCGTAGCCGCGGCGGCCAATCGCGGCAGTTTCCGAGGGTTTTGTTTGTGAACGGACGTGTGTGATGGAAAAAACTAATAGCATATCTACTGCTAGTACTGCTTAAGGAAGAAGAGGAGGAGGACTATCTAATAGTATTAAGAAACCAGAAGAAAAACAACATATTTAAATGTAGAAAAACGGAGGGTGCCTACAATATTTTGAATCGTACAATATACTGTGCACTTTAACTAATTCAATCAAAAACTCGTCACTTTCCTTTGTAAATTTATCCATATTGTCCGAGCGTCCACACGCCGCAATGCTCCAAAATGACTAGAGACGCGGCGGCCAGCGGGCGGCAGTAGCGGGCGGCGCGGGGACGCCGCACGCAGCGGGCGAAAACGACCACTCCCGAACATTCCCGAATACACCATTCACACGCTGCGGCCGACTGGACGTCGTCGGCTGCAGCCGGCGGGTGAAAACGACCAAGGCCTTACAGTAATTGTTATTGGCTCAATTTGTTTCAAATTTAATATAGTTATTATCTACAATTACTTTTTTTCCCTTAGCGCGAACGTTTTGCCAATATTTAGTGAATAGCTTTAACGTAACCTAAAATTTGTTTATGTTTTGATGAAAGGGCACTTTGTGAAATGGCGTATCTCAAAATATATATAACTTACGGTGAAGCAACGTAGCTCAAATCCTTTCAAATTTAATGTTCTTTCTTAGTTTTATAGCAATTAGTATCAAAAAGATAATAGATTTTTAGTTAAACGTCAAAAACTAAAAAAAGTGCGAATTTTTTTCCGTTTCTTACGTCCTATGCCCAAATTATTTTTTTGTTTTTCTTTTAATATGCATTTTCGTGTATATCTATAAGGCCTTTATAATATACCAAAATTGCAGCTTTGCAACTCGACTTGCGATTTGTATGAAAAACTTAGATAGCGGGCCTCCTGCCTTTGGAATTTCGGATTTATACTTTCAACTACAAAGTTCACTGACCTAATTTTACCCTTAAATTAAAGAATATTAAGTGCGCTATAAGGTCATTATTGCATGTTTTTCGTAGCATAATTAGGTGAGGCGATATTAAGTCGAA
Organism: Thaumatotibia leucotreta; assembly: GCA_025490895.1. NCBI lineage: Eukaryota > Metazoa > Arthropoda > Insecta > Lepidoptera > Tortricidae > Thaumatotibia > Thaumatotibia leucotreta. The sequence continues at coordinate 21,589 of JALPQI010006404.1, forward strand.
AACGTTAGCAAAACACAAAATTTTATCTAGCTTACAAAAAGGGGTACTTTCAAAGTCTCGAATCTCTGAAATTATAAGACCTACGGTAATGCATGTTAGCTCAACTTGTTGGAAATTTATTAGACTTTAAACATTTATTTACATATGATATCAAAAAACGTAAGGTTTTTAAATAAAAATCAGAAACTTAAAAATGGCTGTAAATTTCGCAGTTTTTCACGTACTACCCAGCTAGCACAACTTTTTTTTGCTTGCAAAATATGGTTTTATACTGTCCTATGGTATCTAAACAACATACCAAAAATGCAGCGATACTACTTGATTTGCGAGTTTAGGGTAAAATTATGTACGATTTGACCGTACTATATTGATGAACTTTTATTATGGGACCGACATCCGATTCAAGAAAATAAATCAGATGTTCCATACAAACCCTGAGATATTAGTAGGCGGAGATGTATATTATTTTTTAACGTCCCGTTTTATATTATAACGGTTCAGATTATTTTACATAATGCAATTCGCTTGTACTACGCTTTAACCCCAAGATTTTTGCAAGCAAGTCTTGCTAGTATTGCCGGTATTACATATTATCACGTCATCACCCTATTTCATAGTGTGTCCAATATCATGAGGGTGCTGCCCATCATCAACATTCAATACATGGTCAGTGACACTTCAATCCCTTGGCCAACTCTTACGACAGTTACAGCCACAGGAAGAGTTGAGGCGGTGACAAATATATTCTTAATGCAGTCACCAAGCAGTGCAATAGTGTGTCCACTATGATCTTGCCGGTATAGACACACTCAAAATTAGAAATTGATAACATTGAGTAACACAGTGTTTTTATCAATTTCTCGAACTTTACACATCTTTATGACTAGTCTTTCGATGTGCTAAATGATGCCACATGACCGACGATAACACGCTAATAGGTGACGCTTGACTAATCTTAAGTCATCACACCAAAGGAATAATGACTAACTCACTTGCCAATAATTGTACATGTGACGTTTTGACTATTATGACTTCAATGCTTGTTTATCATGCGAAATGGCTTACAGATGGAGATTAGACATACGTCACTGATTACAGAACATGTCGTTCAGAATAGCTGCAATAGGTGAAGATACGTGCTCTATTTAGGTATTAGTGACGTAGCCTAAATAGAGATATAATGTTTGTCCTTTTGAGTCTCATCAATGTGTTTATAGGACCGAAAGGAACAAAGTCAAAGTCAACTGCTACGTTTGCTTATAACTAATATTTGATGTTATTTGTTTTCAAATTTATAGGCTCTGGATCGAAACACGTTTTTTAGAAAAACCTCGAAATAACCCAATATTTTAAAATGTTTTATACTTTACAACATCGTATGTTTAAATTACTCCATTAACAAAGAAGTTCTTTGTTGTGTTGGCCCTATTGCAGGTATCGCCCTGCATTAGAGGCCTATGTTCAGCAGTGGACGTCTTATGGCTGAGTTGATGATGATGAAAGTGCCCCAAAGTAGGACACAACCGCCGCATAAATTTAATTCTGCCAACTTTTCCGTTTCCTATTTTCATTTTCGCGAAAGCAAGGACAAAATAATTTGCGTCAAGGGAACAGTATGAAAAGACGAACAAATAAAGTCTGTATCTTATTTGGAAGTCGTCACTGTGATGGTTTTCCTGAAACAAAGTGACAGGTAGATAGGAAGGGAGATAGTACCTATCTTTTTTGGGGAACAATTGTTTCTGGTGGATTGACCTCTAAATATGAAATATATGCGTTTGCGTAACTGAAATATATGATGTGTTCTTTAGGCATTGGTCTTACCGCGTGTTACCCCCTTATTCATAAACGTCTGTTTACTTAACAAGTCGCTAATAATTGATTGTCCCTTTCGGTCTCAACAATGTGTCCATAAGAGCAAAAGGGACAAACAATTATTAGCGGCTTGTTAAGTTAGCAGACGTTTATGAATAAGGGGGTTAGTATATAGCTCCTAATTATAGCGCATGAGCCGATAGCTTATAGCTTACTCGCTCAGGGACTCTCACTGGTGCCTTAAACTTATTTAAAATTTGCCCCTTCCGATGTTTCTTTCTAAGTACGTTGAGCTTTTAAGTAACTCAATAAACACCCTTACTCATACACGTCTGCCAACTTAGCAAGCCCAAAAGTGTTGTTTGTCGCTTTCGGTTTTATCAGTATGTCTATAAGACTGAAAGGGACAAACAATACCTACTTATTTATTTATTAAAAGGTACAGGATCTTACAAGTACAATTCACAACCGTATTGTTAGCTGTCAAAAGTGCCATCATTCGTTGCCGCTACTTTTTTTGACGTAAACATGTATTTAGTTTACTTGTTTTGACGTTCACAAACATTGTTTTTATCTTGTAGCATCATATGTTGAGCCTCACTGAAAATCAGCGTTGCGTAGTGTGCCCTGCGGTGCACTACGTGACAACAAGCTGAGTGAGGACCCTTTGGCACAACTTCGATATCTTTGTTTTTAATGTAATATAATTTTAAGTTGTTTTGTGGTAATAAATTCATTTCATCTAGTGTAGTCGCGGTGCCTTTTATCATGATACTAGTATCTTTAAACCCTCGTTTTCTCGTTTCAGCTTGCCTGCCGATTGGTACCTGACCCTATCCTGAAAAACCTTTCCACTTTGAAGAATCCTGAAGCATCCTTTGAATCCTTGTGACTGTGCCAATAAAAAAAATCTTGAAAATATGAATGTTACTTTGAAATTATTGTCAATCCGAATTGTTTTTTGTGTTTAATTGATAATAATTATAAAGACATAAGGACCAATCAACTTTTAGACGGACACTTTTAGGCACTTTTATTTTTGCTACAATTTATTAAAATTCCGTATTTTCTGTACCTAAATCACATAAAATAGGGAGTCGATTATCGTTCAAAATGCTCCGAAATGTTTGACTTGGCAGGAAATCAAGCGCCAGAAACTCTGATGACACGCTGAAAAAAATAAAGATGGCGGGAATTGATTATGGATTGTGTTTTTTCGCTTTACGACAATTTCATGGTATAAATATCATTATTATTCTCGCAGTAGAGTGTACAATAAGGGCACAAAATGTCCATGCCAAAAAATGGTCTCAGGTGGTGATGGGTCACTTTATGCCCTTGTTATACAATCTACTATTGTAAGTTCTCCAAAAGTAAAGCAGGAGACAGAAAATATGTCGGTGTAAACGTTGATTGGCCCATAAAACTGGAAATCATTATTAATCCAATCATCCTTGTTTTCAACTTAAATAAATAATTAAGTAAACTTTAACAAACATATTGGAGTGAAACTGTTGTATTCGCTTTATTCACATTTTATTGGTAAATTAACGAATGCTCGGAATTGCATTTTTAGTGGTTATTGTACCAGCAGCACTCTAGGCGGACTTCTTGTCTATGTAATTATAATTAAGTTCACTATTTCAGATGCTGATAGTATAGTCGTGATTAGATAATATCAGAGCTGTCACGGTGCTCAAACCATGCACTCTAACGTCATGAAAATAAAGGCCAGGATGCTTAGCCAAGTTGCCAATCGCTAACGTTTAGCAAGGGGGTGTCACTCCGCGATTCCGTCGCGCGGTTACAAGTACATGCAGAGCGCCCCGTCTCCGTGGTCTATTCAATGGTTGGCGCGCGCTGTCTCGGAACGCACGTTTAAATTTACAACGCTGGCTCGTCACGTATCGCGAAATATATCGCTTGCAAATATTAGGATTATTTTATACATCTTAAATGAAAATGCCGAAAATATACTGCTTAGCAGCATGTTGCAATAATAATAATGTAAATTATCATGACGCGTTTTTCGCACAGCCGATGCGTCAGAGAGATACTAAAAAGTAAGGAACATAATAATACACTTATTACCTACATTTGTAGTAAATTAAATTCTCAGAAACTCAAGTCAATTACAGACGAAACGGTTTATTTTCGGACAAATTTGTCAGTAAAAAAGCGGCACATTTAAATAATGTAAAAAACTTCGTTCTCTCATACTTTTATTGAATTTCGCGCCTTTCGTCCTAACATATTATTTGGTTGTCTGACTTTATTCCCATAATATCAAATAGGTACACTGGTACATATAAGAGAAAATGCCGTGTTACGTCTCCCTTACGATTGTGATTAAACCATTACTTATTTATGCTGCTTTTGTAATGAATGTGTAGGTACCTAACGTAATTCTTTATTTTTAAATGCATTAAGCAGATATTATATTAATTTCTGCACACCTCACATACTGTCTACAGATATTTTTAGAATGTTCGTGTTATTATCAGGATATTCGGATGGATATTCACCTAAAGTTAGCGAAGTCGTGTTGCTATCTCACTCACACCTCAAACAATGCCGCCGGGCACGTGCGGCCGAAGCACAAATAAGGTGCCGACCGAGTTGAGACAAATATTTTTGAATCACGTGTATGAAATGCGTAGGTAAATTCTATAATCACGCATGAACTAAATTGTTGAATCAAGACGAATGCTATTAACGCCGTAGATATCATTGCAGTAATGTATTTGTCAGACGCCTCATAGCGCCGTTCGTTATTTTATTAGTTTTCAATAATTGACAACCCTGTTTTCGACGGCGTGCGGCTTATAAGCGACCTTTCCGCCACGCAATACGGCCCATTTCAGCTGCTCGCGTCGCCTCGCGCGCCGTTTTTTTTGGTAATAATAATTGTGTAGGTACATAAAAAGCCGGCATTTGTGAACATCAAAGCAGTGAAGCTTCTGTACTTTATATATTCTGTGCGTTTAGTAGCGTATCCTAGTTTTCCCTCTCTGTCACTCTTTCATATTAGAGCGACAAAGACAGTTAGCTGCCTTTCGTTTACGATTGACGATTAAGCATTAGCGATTGGCAACTTGTCTAAGCACCCCGTCCAGATATTTATTTGTGAGCACCCTGGCCGGCGGCCGCTCCGAAAACGGGGCGATTTATTTATTCACCTGCCAAACTTTAAGGGAATCTGAGGACTCTGAGATCATATTGATGAACTTTAAGTATAGGACCGACATTCGATCCGAGTAAAAATCTGATATTCCATAAACCTTGAGACGGTGATATGAATAAGGTGGAAATGTATGGAAACTCAGATTTGTTTTTCTCGAATCGGATATCGGTCACATAGTAAAAGTTCATCAATGTCACCTCAGAATTCATCATCATCATGAACTTAAGAGCAGGGCTCTTGTCTGTGGAGCAATTTCGATGTGCGCCTTTCCAGTGCCTTTTCTTTAAGACCCTGATACGACACGACGTCTACTTTTCTTTCACTTGGTCCATGTACGCCCTTCTCGGCCTTCCTCTTCCCCTCTACTTTTCCTTCTATTATAGTCTTACTTACATGAGCAGAGAAATATTGGAAAAGTTCTAACCACGCTGCTCTAGAGTATCGTGGTTAGAACTTTTCCAATTTCACAATTCTAGAAATGCAATTCCGTGCTCTTTATAGTAAAATAAATTACCCTAAGCGACCCAAAGTGTCTTTACATAACCGAGTTTAAATTGCTGTGAATTAACTCCAAAACTGTAATAATAGAAAATAGTGGGCGAGCTGAAAGCTGCATGTATTTAAACAGCGCTATCGCAATACCGCGGCTGAAAGGTAGGATTTGCATTTCATTAACTCTTCAGGGTATATGGCTATATAAACAGGTTTTACAGGAGATTCATATTTTTACCGACTTTGAAAATAAATTAATATCAAGAGGTAATCTTCCTTAAAATGACCTAGTCCTGTAATAAGCAATAATAGAAAGATTTAGTACATCTATTACAAAAAATTGCCCTCGCACGGATTTGAACCCGGAATTACGAATTTTTAATTTCGCGTCAGGCTTACAGTATTTTTTTAGATGGCAAAAATAATGATGTTGTGGTTTTTTTTAAGGATTTGTTTGGATAAACAAGCAAAATTAATACAAATAGATGAACAAATAATTCTATCCAATTTATGTAAAATTCTTTATTCATTAGCATACAATCTGAATAAACGAGAGTTTAAATCCCACGTACAAATGAAAGGTCAAAGGTGAGGCGTGTACCGCTACCATGAGTTACCCACGTCCGTAAACGACAACGCCTACATATGTTACACTCTGGCACAGTAAGAAAACTATACTTACCGAAACCTGAGGAGATATTTTGTTGGGATGCATGCATCATCAGCCTATGATAGTCCACTGCAGGACGTAGGCCTCTCCTATTAACTATGCTATACGCATTAGGAGGTAAATGCCCATAATCGCCACGCTGGGCAAGCGGATTGGCGATCGCAGTAATGTGTCCAGTTGTCCACTATGATGACGCTGCTGCCCATCATCAATCTTTTATCAAACAATGGTCAGTGACACTTCAATCCCTTAGTGGACTCGAACGACGCCCGCAGGAGGCGACAAATGTATTCTTACTGCCGTCACCACACGGCTTCAAAAACACCTTGGTTGTATTACGAACTTAAAACCTTGAGCTCACATGCATTTTTAGTTAAATTTGATATTTATTAGCATTAAAGTAAACATATATCTGATAACGTTCATCACAATATCTGTCAAAGACGTCAAATGCAATGAAAAGTCAGCCATATTTGTAAACTTTTTTTTTGGACGATACTGACGATTGGAATAGACAAGTAGACACTTGCAAAAAGACATATCACGAATTAATTATCGAGACATGATGGAAGTTACTGCACATTGTATTTGCCTACTTGATGAATGAACCAGCATTAACGTTTACTGTCGCGGCTAACTCATTGTAAATAGGGATCAGAATCACGTGCAGCGATCGATCGGTCGGTACTGAATCTACAGATAATATTGCTGGTAGTTTCTGAAACCAAATGTTTTCTCGTTTATGTATCGAGCGGTCTTCAAAATAAATATGTAGAATGGCGTGACCTAGCTGATAAGTATAGTTTGTCCCTTTCCGCCTTATTCAAATATTGCTAAGACGGAGAAGGACAAGCGATACTTATAACCTAACGAGGTTAGACATTTATGAATAAGGGTAAAATATTTTATGAATAAGGCATTTATGAATAATTTATGGAGAAGAATGTTGTTGTTGATTCACTATTAGTTGATGCTAGTCTGTAATAGTACATTACGTTACGATACAGGTGCGAAAAAAAAATTGTCCGACACGACTGGCTATACATATATCGACACGAGTTACTAATTTCCTTTTTGGATGTGCATCGTACGACGTTTTTCAGTACAGATGGCCCTTCCGATGATTCGTGCTGATAAAAAAAAACCACTTCTCGCACTAGCGCGTAAAAGAAGCACCAACTTCTCTGAAATAGTACCTACATTACGACACAAGTGCGAAAAAGATGAAATTCGAAATGAGTGGCGATGTTTTAAATACACGAGTTATGAATTTCCTTTTCGCACGTGTATCGTACGACGTTTTTCAGTACATATGATCCTCCGAAGATTTGGACCTGACGTAAAATGAACCACTGCTCGCACTAGCGCGTAAAAAAAAGCGCCGTCTGTGGGTACTGAAAATATGATTAAACTAAAGAACGAATTAGAAAATAAACCAACATTCTATGGAGCGTACAAACAGCGTTTTTCCTCAGTAAACAAGAAAAGCTTAGAATTATAAATAACTCAAACAATCTGCATTATGCAAAACATTGCGGTAGAACTTTTAAACTTGATTTATCTACTCAACTTGTTTATTGTTTAGACATTTATTTCAGCAATATTTCACTTCTGTTTTCGCGTTTTTCATTGCAATATTTACCTTGTATTTTTTGTGAACGAAACGGGACTCACTTTTATGTTTAAAATACGGTATGCTTCTAACTCGGCATAGCTCGGTATCAAAGTTTAACTCTAACTGAATTCGTGTATGTATATCAAAAAAAGTGCATACTTCTTTTTTGATTTTTATGTTTTCATCACATGGTAATGAACAAATAGTAATAATAATTTAACACGATAACAAAGTGATTAAAATACGTAACTTGCCGTACGGCATAGCGGCGAGCGAATCCATAAGTTGGAGCGGGATGCGGACATGGGTTCTCCCTCTCGCACGTATGGTTTTCCGCTAAGCCGGTCGCCTTAGACCAATGTCGTGGCCGCGGCATTAAGGTGCATTCAGACCAAACGAGCATTCGCTATTCTATCCCCCCACTCTACGAAATTCGATCGTTACCCAAAACGTGATTCGTTGATTTCGTAGAGCGGGGGATAGAATAGTGAATGCTCGTTTGGTTTGAATGCACCTTTTTATGTTGTTATCAGTTATCACTTTTGGTGCACAAATTGTTAATTGCAATTCCCTATTGCGGAATTTATATAACTAATTGGAGACATGTCTGTTTGTGAAATAAGGTCCTTAAGGTCAGGATAAGCTCATAACCTTTTTCGATTTATGGCTTACGGCGGAATCACTATGTGCTACCTACGGGTATATATAAAATTATGTGCGATCAACTGATCAGTACAGTTTTTTGCTGTTAAAGTCTCATATGTATAGTGTGAGAATTCTCCAGCAGTAACTTTTAGGATCCTTTATTAGTTTACAGCTAAGACTTCGCAAATAGATCATGCCGGTCCGCCAAGATGCGCACGAGTGGGGTCGTCGACCGAAACAGGAACCTTGGCGTCATAACAGTTTTTTGTCCAGTTGCGACGATAGATTAGCTTAGCTTTTTATCTTAGTTGTATTGCCAACTTTGTAATTGAGCGTTGGTTTCGACTTTAACACGTTCGCCTCCAGCTATGCTATTCTCTTATTCACACATTCGACGCTGCGTTCGTCAACGAGCTCGACGTCGAGACAGCCTTGTCTAAAATCCTAGTTGTTTTATTTGACATTAGGAATCGAGGCTGTGAGCGAGATTGTGGGCGAGTTCGTCGCTGTTTTTCGTTAGAGAATACGAAGTTCGTACATTAAACGTCAAACTTTCGACGCAGTGTAGTTCCAGCTCACGCCGCATTCGTCGCCGAGCACTAGTATCGTTTAAAGTACATTAGTGAATACCATTTTTAGGCTCGACGCTGCCGCAGCGCTGACAGCGCTGACAGCAAGGCGGTTTCCTTAGTGAATAACACTGCAGTACTGTTTCACTAAGTGCTAATACTATGCCGATCGATATTATCTGATAGAACTCCTACGCCATTGACACGCATGTGTGACTGAACAGATTGTACTCTTATGCCAGTGACACAGCACTTGTGTCAAAAACGTTCGTATTTCTATGGCACTGGCATAGGAGGAAGAACTTGATTTATGCTAGTGGCATAAGAATAAAGTTACTCTGTCCACGTATGTGTGTCACTGGCATAGGAATCAGATTTTGTTGGTCACACACGCTTTGTCACCGGCGTCGAACGTGTTAAAGCCTTTTAGATGGCTGGAACTGTGTGCCTACCATGAGCTGCCGCCGCCGTATTAAAGCGGAATTACGTTCTATCCGTCACGCTTAAGCACTGGTCTCACCGCGAGCTACTAAGCTATGAACGGATAGGATACAGAAGGCTATAAACACGAACAAAAGATACGCACTCCCGTGTAAATAAAAGAGACACGGCTATACTCGCCCAGCTATCAGCTATCACCCGCCCGGCGGCGGTGATAGCTGATAGCTAGTAACGCCGTGTCTCTTAAAATCAATAAATAAAATAAATATAGTGAGAAAAAAAACACACTATGCTTTGAATTTATAAAATCAACAATTGATATACCTAGCAGTTGCAGAGCTAGAGGTCTTCTAATGTAACTATCGTGAAATTCATAAAATTCTTAAGAGCGATAGAAATGGACAAAAATCGATTCCTGTGGCCCGTCAGGCAACACGGTAAGTAATACTTATTGACGTCAGACCTATTACGGCCTGTTGTCATCTTTAATGGCCCACGATCGCGGCGTGCTGTGCCGTATTGATTGACCCAAATGCCTGCCGTACCCGTGTTTTTATTATTTAGCCCCGAAGGTGTGTCACTGCTCCCAAATGTGACAAGGTAATCATATATGGGGACATAGTGAAGGCCTAATGATGTACAGTTGGTTGAAAGGACTTGGCTACAGCCAAACCGAGAGCTCATGCCTATTGTCATTGTGCGAAATGCGAAATAAAAGTTCGGCAAGCCATTTCCATCTGTACAAATGTAGGTAGGAAGGGTTATTACCCGTAGAAAATTAATGTCTTTTGTACTGTCGAAATCGGGCTTCCAGACCATTTAACAAAATATGAGTTGTCGCGGACTCATTAATATTATTTGACGGATGTCACAGCATTCGGTGGATTCGATTTAAATAATTCAAAACTTAAAATGTAATTTTTCAATAAATATGACCCCAATTTGAATCAACAGCAATACATAAGAAATTTACAAAACAATGTTTACACTATTCTCCTTTTTTGTTGTATTGTACAAATTACGTCGTCGCGGTACCCCGCGAACAATTCGCTACAAACAATACTGATCTCGGTGAACTAATTCATAGACTAGGTATGTAATTGTTTTAATTTTATACAGTTATGCGCGGTTATATGGCGGGTCGCTGGTACTGTTATGACGCAATTATTCCACTCGTTAGACTGTTGTTTAAATACCGTGTAACTATCATATGTCTATGATACAGGCGAACTAAAGTTACTGACGTAGCCCTCCGGATTAGCAAGCTGAAGTGGCAATGGGCAGGCCATGTTGCACGCAGAGCAGATGGTCGATGGGGTCGAAAAGTGCTCGAGTGGAGACCACGGCTAGGCAAACGCAGCGTAGGACGTCCCACAAGATGGACAGATGACCTTATGAAGGTCGCCGGGACACGCTGCATGCAGGTCGCATCTAACCGGTAAATGTGGAGGTCCAGAGGGGAGGCCTACGTTCAGCAGTGGACGTCTTATGGCTGAGATGATGATGATTGATGATACAGCACCAAAGTTATGAATACCTTTTTTGTGAGCTTAATTTAGTGCATAGACCCCCGCTTTTTTCCACTTTATCATGTCTTACCCTTTCCCAACATTCCGTCTATAGTACTCGGCCGCTATGAAGTCAAGGCTGACAGCTGTCAGTTCAATACATCATCAACAATTTCACTTTTAGACACATGATGTGTTGAAATGACAGGTGTCAGGATTGACTTCATAGCGGCCGAGCACTCTAAAATGAATCCAAGTCGACTGTTCCTTTCATTTTACTTGCAGCGTCTATGGTATCCCAGTCTTTTTCGTACCTAATTCATATAATAGGGTAGTTTTCAACCCTTAACCCTTATCAACCCTAAGAAGCCTTCGGAAGCGCATCGCGGAGTCGTTATCGGAAAGAACACGGAAAGAACATGTCTAGTCAATTCAAATTACAAAAGGAAAAACCACCTTACTTTTAACAGAATAAGGTGTGAATTTGCCCTGATTTTTTTCAGCACTGGACATGTTTTTTCCGTGGACCCTTCATATGAGCAATCTCAGCTATATCCGGACATGCGAATAATTAATACCAAATTTTATGTAGTTTTACGCAAAACTTAGTTAAGCTTCGTTAAATTCATAACAATATTGAATTCGTGTTTGACCTAATTTTAGTTGGGCCGTATGAAATTTTGGCAAGCGCAACGAATCACAAATAACAATGCATCATTGTTATTGCTGCCTGCGGTTTTGGAAATCGTTCACACTTCCATTTTCATGTATTACTCTACAAATCACCATTCTATGCTCGGTCAAACAATCCCTGTCAGTAAGAATTGGGTCATTGTCAGTCCGAGAAACAAAAGTTGTCCACTCTGTGGTCAAAAATTAACAGCTTTTATAAATCTATGTTACAATTTGATTGCATAGGGCTATAGACCGGGGAACTTAGTTGTACCGTTAATTGTTTGTCCCAAAATTAGTACCTACAGGAATTCCTTAACTTTAGGTATGTCTACCGAAAAGACGATACCTAACCTAAATCTGACAGTGACCCAATTATATACATGTATTTTTTGATGTAATGAATTCTTTAATGCATATTATTTTAATAAGATGTATTATTATAATGTTTTAAAAAAACAAGCCCCTCTGAGTTTCTTACTGGTTCTTCTCGGGACAGTGGTGTAGGGTAGGGTTAGAACCGGTAGTAGATTTTTTTTCTTGTTACTGTGTCAGACGATTCGAAAATGCTTATCAATAAGCTTACTTGAATAAAGAATAGTTTGACTTTGAAACGGCGGCAAATTCAAATATTCTGTTAGCCAGAAAATTTTTGGCGTGTACATTTTTTTGAATTGGCCGCCTTTTTCTACTGCCAGGAATTGTTAGACAGAGTATAAAATGGTGATTTGTCAATTTCTGCTTATATTTTAACTGACATTTTAATTAATGCATGTTAGCTGTAAGATGTTATAAAATCATTATCTGAAAAAACAAGTCCCGTTGATTTTCTTGCCGGATTCTTCTCAGGAACAGTGGTGTAGGGTTAGAACCGGAAGTAGCTTTTTTTTTTCTCTCTCATTCGCTATTTAGTTTAACCATTCAAAAGCGCTCGTTGCTGGGCCTAATTGAATAAAGAATATTTTGCCTTTGACAAACATTCCCTCAGGGGTCCGTGGACCGACAGAACCCTGCTAAGCTTTACCCGTGTACCGCGGGGACCCCAGCTGACAGCTCTTTGTGCCGACCTCATTTCGCGATGAATGCCCGTAATGGAGACGCCGTCGGAAGTCAGATCCTTGGATACGAGTGCAGATAACGCTGACAATGACATGTTGATGGTTTTTTATTTTTTAAGATTCCCTGAGTGTGTTCATGTGTGGTTGCCCGTGTAATGACGACAATAGGAATACATTTGTCACCACCCCCAACAGAACTCTTCCCGTGGGTACTAGTAAGTCTACTAAGGGATTTGAAGTGTCATTGACCATGACCATTTATTTATTCAATATTGATGAGACGCCGTCAGAAGTCAGATCCTTGGATACGAGTGCAGATAACGTTGACAATGACATGTTGATGTTTTTTTATTTTTTAAGATTCCCTGAGAGTGTTCATGTGTGGTTGCCCGTGTAATGACGACAGTAGGAATACATTTCTCACCACCGGCGGGTATCGTACTAGTCGACTAAGGGATTTGAAGTGTCATCATCAGCCTGTGATGGTCCACTGCTGGACGTAGGCCTCTCCTATTAACTATGCGTATAGACGCATTAGGAGGTAAATGCCCATCGCCACGCTGGGCAAGCGGATTGGCGATCGCAGTAATGTGTCCACTATGATGACGCTGCTGCCCATCATCAATCTTTTATCAAATAATGGTCAGTGACACTTCAATCCCTTAGGTAGTCGACTTTTACGACACCCGCAGGAGGAGTTGGGGTGGTGACAAATGTATTCTTACTGCCGTCACCACACGGCACCGGAAGTGAAGTGTCATTGACCATTTATTTATTGAAGATTGATGTTGGACAGCAGCATCATAGTGGACACACTACTGCGATCTCGCTTGCCCAGTGTATGGGCACTTACCTCCTAATGCTCCCTAATGGTCTTCGGGTATCGTGATAGTTAAGTCATGAAAATGAAACTATTTTAACGGATATTGCGTATATTAAATAATTTCATAACATCCCGACATTTCCAACACTAACTTTTTACTTTGTCGGGATGTAATTAAATGAATTGATATACCTACGCAATATGGTAGTTCATCTATATAAGTAGTATCATCATCAAGCATGAAACTCAGCGGGACTTATTTTTTCAATGAATAGTACGTTTTATAACTAACATGCATAAAAAAACAAGTAGTAGGTAATATTATAATAATTCGTATGTTTTTACGTTTAACCTTTTTAACGCCAGCAGCCACTAAAGTGGTCATCGAGTAAGCTGTCAAAGTAACTGTCTTGCTGACAGATAAGGTTTATTTTCATTGTTCATTAGTAGATACTGCCGTGTAGGTATGTCACAATTTGATGCGAGAGGGAAGGCGTTGAAAAGGTCTAGTACATTGTACATCAAGGGAGGTAAGTACGGAATTACTAACGATAATGTTAGAAACCCGACGCCGACTCCCGACTCGATTTAGTATTCCGTTTACCGACCGTGATGCATACAATGTTTTTCATCACACTTCCTGAGTTTTATTTTATTTATTCAGAAAACAAACAGCGAACAGTAACAAATACAGGTTTTGTTCAATATATAAAGCAAAGCCAATTACAGGTTTTCGTTTTTGACGTTTGGTTGAGTTTCCACTGTTTCCAGTTTTATGACAAAATATTATTAAATGATGCACTGACATTTCTATTACCAGTGATCGGATTAGGTAGTGCCATTTCGCGGGACTTCGGTACGTTATCTTAGTGTGGACATAACTTCTAAGTCCGACATTTAAAATGAAAAGTAAAATTTTTGTTCGAAAGTTTACAATTTTATAGTTATTTTGTTTACTTTCAGTTTGATATTGATAAAAATTTGTCTAATTTTACTTATCGAACATGGTTTTAAGGGTATTTTTCCACAATAGCTAATTCTTTTAACAGCTATAAAAACATCAAATAAAAGATGTATTCACAATTACAATATCCTTTTATTTTTTCATGTTTCTTCAATTTATAACGTAATAAAAAAATGTTCTGTAAATAAATATAAGTCCCAGAATCGCGAGGCTTATCCATGTTAAGTATAATGTTTAAGGTCATTCACCCGAAATGGTCATTCACCTAATCCGATCACTGTCTATTACTCCCTAGGGAATTTCACTTTTCTATTACTCCCGCTACACATGCAAGCAATGGCGCGCTTAGCAAGTGTGATGATAAATATTATACCTAAGTTCTCCATTTAAACGCTGACGTGCAAGTTTTATCAGTCCAAAGTGTCCAAACAGGTAGAATGCAAATTATAAGGCGCCTAAACTTCTCCGGCAAACTAAAGCGTAGTTCAACCTTATGCAACGGGGTCACGAATTCAAATTAGGAACACTTTTAGTTGCTTAAGGGGCTGTTCCATTTAATTAATTATGCCAAGACGAGATAGTGTAGTCTACGTGAGCAATTTCGGCGCGTTTAAGGCGAGGAGGTAGGTACTTATGGTACTTATTCGCGATATAAACGCTGGATTAACGCTGACGGCAGATTGTTTTGTTATTGGTTGGTTGTAATATTAAAACGAGTAGGCGCTAACACGCTCTGTAAATCTACATGTATTGTTTAAGGTTATTTAAGTTAAGGCCGAGCCACACTGAAAGCGTGTGCATCACGTGAAATCCTACCTGGGCTTGTCCATTAATCACGTCATACGATTTTGGGCTATTTTAGACCCCGCCATCCCCCATGGACCCCATGGTGATACTTGGTGATATTTTCAGGACCATAGCCAATATGACGTGTAATTTTTTGCCAACTTAAGTAGTCTCACCTTTTAATAACACTTCAATTTACGTACTTTATTAAGCACACGTGATGGGGAAAAACTTTTTTCACTCAGTTCAGGATTTCACATCTGGTTAAAAAAAGTATGCTAATCAACAGCGTTACAAAAAATTACACGTGATTTGTCGGATGAACCCCCCACTATGGTGATAATTGGTGATTTTTTCTTGATTAAGTTAAAAAATGGCGCTAGTGTTGCAATAGTAAAAAAATACATATGAAGGATAGATTGTCTATCTGTGAAGAAAATGCATTTTGAGGATTTTTGATACTTTTTCTGCCGCTATGGTGTGGTGAGGTGGCAGCACTGTGGCGTAAAGTCCAACGAACTGTGAAGGTGCATTCAGTCAGACCAAACGAGCATTCGCTATTCTATCCCCCACTCTACGAAATCAACGAATCACGTTTTGTGTAACGATCGAATTTCGTAGAGTAGGAGGTTAGAATAGCGAATGCTCGTTTGGTCTGAATGCACCTTCATAATAAATACGCGTATTTAATTTTCTATATATTTGTGAGTTGATTTATTCTTAAACATATTACTTTAGGATTTGGACACTATAAAAATGAGAGATCACTACTCGTAAACTTGACCGCTTAAGATATTCTCCGCACGAAACTGGCGGTCGTTTTCGGGTGATCCGGCTTTCGGGAATCGTCCCGCGGCGGCCACGCGATAAACTAGCTTAGATTACCTGCGGGCATAGATCTGTTATACACACTAGATGAAGCTATACTTTATCTGTCCATCAATTTCGGTCAGTAAAAAAAGGCGACATGCAGGCTTAGCATATGATTGGTGCGACAGTATGTCGCCACGAGATAGATCTCCCGTCCTTCACTAGCTATATTAATAAAACAGGGACGGATAGACTATCTCGCGGCGAGATACTGTCGCGCCAATCATATGCTAAGCATACTGGTCAGTAAAAAAAGGCGACATGGTTATAAAAAAATAATTTAGGCATCCAGCTCTTTGCGACTACATTTTTTTATTTTCTACAAACATAGATTGTTGGACAGAGTATAGATAGTAAATGTCTATGACAAAAAAGTTTTTTTTATATTCCAGCGGTGTTATACAATCTTTCTTTATCTTATGTTTCATTCATAGCAACGCATTCTCGCGACTACCCGTCCCTTGTCTATTAAAAAGAGACGGGTAGCCGCGAAAAGTCAAAAACGTGATAATATAGCCCATCAGCTTACATTCCTTGGGGCCGTGGATCGTTTACAAATAGGTACTAAAATAATGTGAAATTATTTATTACACTTGGTCGTTCGCCGTATGCAAACATTGTCGACTGCCGGCAAATCGGGTCTTTGATTCGGTGAAGTATAATTAATAAAAAAAAAGTAGGTATAATTTCTTTCAGGTTGTTAATGCTGTATGTGTGGATGGTAGTCTGCGATACTTAGTTACCGAACACCCAATAAATTAACCCCGTCCTAACCCGTTCCTACCGATTATTCTCAATCGGTTCTCGTTCACGTTTCTGCTTGCAAATCCTCATTTTGCCCACGATAAATCGTTAGGTACGCTCATTAATATTGTATTTCAGGTCAGAGCTATTAAGACAAATTTTCTTTAAGTGAGTAATAATTTAGTTTCGGATTTGGTTAAAAACAGCCATTTGTATTGATGAGATCGGCGAAACTAGTAATAAAACAAATTGTCTATGGTAATATTCTGAATGAAATAGTAGAATTATAACCAGAGATCGGACAAATGTGCGTCATTGTTCGCAATAATAAGGACATGACTCCAAAATCGATTAAATAATTAATCATTTTCAAAAACATACCTATTTGATACCGGTAGCTATGAAAACCTTTGTTAATAATCATTTTAAGGCTTGGACATGGAATTTCAGAAAATTGTTCGTTTAGTTATTCATTTATTCAATTTTGTAGTCATGTCCATATTATTGCGATCAATGACGCACATTTGTCCGATCTCTGACTATAACTAAACGTGAGACTCAAACATATTTAAATATTGATCAAACGGGTTCCTCACGTAATTTTCAATCAAATGTTTCAATCAATATTTGAAATAATAGAAGTCAGCAGTATGCAGGTTTTCTTACGATATTTTCCTCCGTCGTAAAGCACTTGGGAATACGAAATGATATTACGTACATAACTTTTTTGAAAAACTCTTTGTTACGAGCCGGGGATTGAACATACCGCGTAGCAGCCGTGGGTTTTATCGTTCAACCACAAGCGCGTGAATAAATGGAGTTGCCAGTGCAATAATTTTTCATTGGGGATTAAACGAGACTTCTATCCGGGCAACTACGGAATTTGCAGACAAATCTTCGGAATCTGGCATCCGTGATCTGTTGGTTCCTTTTAGTGAAATTGAAATTCCACTCCAATATTGATAGGCCACATCCGAAAAGCTTAGCATGTTTTGGATACTCGTTAAGTTGTTATACAGGATGTTTTTTTATATCTGTTAAATTTAAAGGAAGCTTTTAATGTAACGTACATACATTTAATCGACGCTTATCATGAACAACGCTGCATCTTTATACAATATCTTGTCGTAATTTGAATTGTAACAAAGCACTAGAATTCCAATTGCAGGCGCGCACTATTTTGGAATACAGAATTGTTCATCATAAGCGTCGTTATGTCTTCTTATAAAACACAGACCAAACTTTTATTATCGGTCTTTATTTTCAAAACTGTACAATACATGATTCATAAATTGCTAAAATATCTAAGAATGGTTATTGTGTCACTTGTGTTATTGTGGTATTTGTGTCACCAATGATGCTAGCGGCAATGATATAATAAGTAAAGATATGTTACACCGGCTCTAAAATTGAAGCGCTCAGATTGCGATAATTCTAACAATCGCTCTTAGTCCTACCCAGACCACCGAGAGGTGTGTACCACTGCCGAGTTCTCGCAAATCACATGAACTGCGCCCTAAAATGTCATTTTATGTTATACAATAGTGAAAACCACAAAACAAAATGCAATAATGCCCTTAGCATCACACATCTTGCGCAATTAAACTGAATGATATATTTTTTTCAATTTTATTATTTATTGAAAATAAATAGGACGCCATTTTGACGTTTTTGACTGACTTAGAGAAAAAGACAAGCTTATGCCGTTTAAGATCGAGAGTAACAAAGATAAAACAATGTTTATCAATAAAAGAATGCAAATGCTAGTCGTCTCTTTTTTATTTATTAAATACGAGTATATGTATTTCGCCATCTCTTTTACGCATTTGAAGTATGAAGATAGGTGTATGTCAACTGTCAATAAATTGTGGGTGTATGATGTGAAGTATTTATTTCGCTCATTTTGTTAGAGTATAACGTATCTTTACTTATATATCATTGGCTAGCGGCATTTTTTCATCGTATCGCAATACTGATGCTTTGTGCGAGGAAGCGGCCAGCTCTTCGGTTTTTAGTTTCGTCAACCCGACGTTTCGAGATAACAGCAAACAATTTGCGTGCACTGGGGCCTCATGAACCTAAAGTTTCTACGCCAAACGGTACGAATTGTTACTTTTTGCGGACAGACCAAATTTATCATATTTTGTTTCGGAAACTTCGGATATATATTATAGAAAATCGTTAAAAGGCAATAATCTTTAGTCGGATTTAATGCGATTTATGCGCCAACTTTTAAATCAAGCCCAAGACGTTATTCTGTAAAATACAAAGTGTATAAATCCGCTATAACAGCTCACATTGATATTGTTCCAGCCCTTGGAAATAAAGGTAATTGTATTTCACCCAACCCGAGGGTATTTGGGGATTTTGGGATAATCGCACTGGCAACACTGCGGCTGGGAGGGTCGGATGAAACGTTTGTGACGGATGATTAAAAATAAACCTCTTAAAGGTGTATTTAGACCAAACGAACATTCGCTCATTCTATCGCCCACTCTACGAAATCAACGAATTTCGACGTGTGTAACGAACGAATTTAATGCATAGTCTGGCTAGGCAATATTGTGTTGAAAAGGCGATAGCCCGTAAAATGGTTTAAGTCTTACTCTCACAAGAATGTCATAATGTATTCGCTTCAAAATTTAAATTTCAGCCTGTGAAAGCCTTTTATTTACATTACATAAGACACGCGCCAATCGACGATTCATATTTTTAAATAAAGGAATCGTCAATTCCATAGACATTTAAATTGACGGTTGCCTCCCCTTTTAATTATTCATCGCGCTTTTTACCAATACACGCTTCATCAATTTCTAGCACATTTAAAAATTATGCGCATTGATTATAAAAAAGTTTATAAAAAAAATGATAATATAATATGGTGAACCAGGATTTCAGTAGAAAAGGCGACACATTAGAATTCTTTATGGGTATTCAACTCTACGCCGCCTTTTTCTACTGACAAATTGGATGACCAGAGTATTTATTTAAGAAGAATTTTGATTAAAAAAATCATTACAGTAAAATATGTAAATGAATATCTTGGGACATATTGATTTAAACTTTCACGATTATCACTCATATTTTAAAGAGCCTGCGACCACGGGTGTAACGTCATGCCCGAAACGTCAGGATATAATTAAACGTAAGTTTACGCGATTAAGACCCGTTTGTCTTTAAAATATCTTGGGACATCTTTTATTTTTTGCACCAGGCTCCGATTTGTTCGCGGACAACCTTGACAAACTTAAAAAAGAATTCTTACGTTTTTGTGAAACAGTAACATAAATGTGATAATTATGTATGTTATTTTTAACATAAGCTTCTTGTACTGATCAATTTATTATTGCTTAGTGTTTTTTATCTTACCATCTGTAACGCTTCTAAATGCTGTCAGCTGTTAGTTGTAGATGTATTAAATAAATAAAATATCAAAATCTTTACAAATCGATCTGGTCCCACGGTAAGCTCAATTAAGGCTTGTGATGTGGGTACCAAGCGACGATATATACATAGACAGCCACGACCACAGTAATATTTAAATATATATAATGCCCTAGCCGGGATTTGAACACAGAACCTCCAGCTTCGTAGGCAAGGTCACTACCAACTAGGCTACGGAGGCTGACAATGTTAGACAATAATGACCTTGACTGATGCTGCTTCCAGAGACAGCTATCCATAAAATGACAAGCCATTTGTGATACCATTAAAAATAAACTTACCGCGCGCAAGAATAGACTAACAAAAATAACACCCCACGGAAACGACTGAAACAAGGAATGTTCGCAGCGGGGCTATTTACAAACACATTCAGGCAAAACTTCAGCCAATCCGTTCCTTCATTTAAACAAATCTTATTACGAAGTCCTTTCGAAGTCCCGTAAGGTAGGCTGGGTTGTATTGTAATAGGACGATGTATTTTTAGACAAATTGATAGGCAGGCCTTCTAGATCTTTAAGCTCTGTTTTGATCCAGTTTTCGAACGATTTTTTAAATGTTTTTGTTGAAAACGTGCGTTGATATTTACTAGTAGACGAAAATTCTAAGGAAATAACCAGGCCAGGATGCTTAGCCAAGTTGCCAATCGCTAGCGCTTAGTAGCGTATCGTAGTTTTCCCTCTCTGTCATTCTTTCTTATTAGTGTGACAAAGACAGTTAGCTGCCTTTCGTTTACGGTTGACGATTAAGCGCTAGCGATTGGCAACTTGTCTAAGCACCCAGGCCAGGGGCTCTAAGAGAGATAGAAAATAGACTTTCGCTTGTAATATTAGTTGTAATTTGTTATACATTAGGCCTCTGATGCATGTAGTATTTGTACAAGATTTCCATATTTGAATGATAATAAGAAGTAAGCGTCATACAAATTCTGTCCACAACAGGCCATTTTCTTAAGTGTTCCACCTACGTAATTATATTCGTGATTATTTGCCGTGGTAGTACGTTCGTACCTACGTAGGAATAGGGTCTAAATAAGACTTAGTCTTTATTTTCTTTAATCTTTGTATTTATTCTCATTTATTTTTATTGAATATGTTGCACGGCGACGTGAGACGGCTGAAACAATACCAATTGAAAATGACATTCTAGTTCGCTGGCAAATATTTTAGTTCAGTGAAAGGAAAAAAAAAATGAAAATGTAAATGTAGGCAGGGTTAACCGTCCATAGAAAACGTTGCCACACATTTTTGCTCACTAAATTGTTTTGAGAACCTTTTTTTGAAATGGGTTATTGGTCCGAGTTTAGCCTAACACACCGTACCAGATTAGATTTAGTTAGTGTTGTATTGATCCCATAAAAAGTGTTTTCGTTGGCCCCTGTCCCCTGCTTCATTCCGACCAAAGTACCTCAGAATCAGGGAGGTAGGGTTGGGATCTAGAAAGGTTCAGTAAGTGAGTATTAATAGTTGGGAAGTATTTGGTAGCCTTGCGAATTAGGATTTGGAAAAGATTTATTTATTAGGTGGATTTAGCATAAAGTTGCCGAAAATAAGGTATAAATAAACATCATGGGATAATTAATATACTTATAGTAATACAGCCTGGCAAACCATGGGAGTTAACAACGCGGAATTCAAATTTTATATTTGCGCTTTTTCAATCGATATTATAAAGTCACTCGTCTGAATATAATAACTAATAAGTGTGTAAGTGTATTAGGTCACCCACAGGCTGACTATTCTTCCCCTTTTTGGTTATCAAACCAGCAGAGAAACAATACGGATTACGCATGGTACGGAAATTGCATTACCTGTATGCAGGTGGCTCAAAGTCGGTACTACGGTAACTCCGTATCCTAACGAAGCAAGATGTAAGGTATTACCAAATTAACAAGCTGAAATGTGACAAAGTTATGTATGGGAAAGTCTGAAACTATAAGACATACGAAGATTTGCTCTTAGGAACCAAGTCACCGATTTTGATAAAAAGAAAAACTGCATTCATACATTTGAAAAAAAAAACTACCCAGCTGTAATTAAACCCGGTTGTTTTGAAAAAATAAACATGCACTATTTCTATTCAGATATCGTTTGTGTATGTCTTAAGCAGTAAATATCTCTAAGAAACATGATGTCTAAAATGAATGGAATTCATTGTTTTCACGTACAGACGAGGAATTTAATTTCCTACCCATTTCGTACCTTGTCACAGTGACAATCAATATGAAAGCTGCTAGGACTGTCATATTATCGCTACTATGACAAGGTACGAAATGGGTAGGAAATTAAATTCCTCGACCGTACTTAAATTTATTTTACTAGGTGTTTGTTTATTGTGTAAATCTTAAGAATTTTTTTTTTCATATTTGTCAACGCAGTTTTCCTTATTATCAAAATCAGTCGGGGTGGACCATCAAATACTGACCGATTTGAATGGTCCACCCCGTATACCATTTTCAATTTCATCGTACAATCGTAGCACGTACACAAATTATCTGTGTAGCGTCTAATCTAGATCTGTACCAACATAACGAAGCGTGACCTAGAAAGTTACGCAGGTACTGCCAACCTAACGAACCGGAACAACCCTAGCGCATTACTCCTGCCTCATCAGCTTGAGTGCCCCTCACGGTCAGATTCGTTTCGCGTCTGTGACAGCGTCGTTGCAAACGTGCCTTGCCATTTTAAAAAGAAAAAGGTTGCATGCGACATGTCGAAACAACACGGATACGATTTTTCTGTCGAGTGTGTAAAGTACGTGCGTATGACAAGTTCTACTTTTTTTTCTACAGCTTCCTGGGTTTTCAATGTGCGATATTTCGACTGAGGGCTTAAGACACTGTTCTACCAACTTTTTTCAGATAGCTTTGTAGCTCGTAGATTAAGAATTTTGATACTTGTATATATATTTTTATTTATTGTGATTGTGAAACTTAAAATATCCAAATATTAGCACCAATTTACTATGCTTATTTTTTTTATCATAGTAAATTGAAACAACAAATGATACCGCAAGGAAATAACAGTTGACAAAATTTGGTTGGTCAGAATAATATAACAGATCTAAAACTAGACGTGACAAATGGATTTAGTTAGATCGTTGGAGCTCTTGGGAGTGGAAGTAGATAGTGTTATGATAAATTGCTTGTAGAATACAACAGCTATTAGTTGAGCGACAAAGTTGGCTGTATTAATGAGTCAAGCGTTTTTGGCATCCTACTTAGACAGGTACAACCACAGATGTCATATATACCATAGATCAAGCAAACGTATCTACTTAGCGTGTCAAATGAACTCAGTGAAATCCACTGAGTTGTCCGTCTTTAATCGCAGTTTGCAGCTTTCGGGCGTCATATTTTGTAAGTTGAAGTGAACAAAAACATTAATAATGCCTCCTTAAGAAATATTAGGTAATTGCAACAACACAAAAAAATAAGAATACTCAAGGGCCTGAGTAGGGCTGCCAACCAAAGATCACAGATATGCGGGACATTCGCGAATAAATTGCGGGACTTGGCTGTAAAATGCGGAACGCTTGAGAAAAGCCAAGTGCGTGTCGGACTCGTGTACAAAGGGCAGCAAAATATTAAAAAAAATTACAGACTTCTCAAAGCTGTTATGACTTTCGCATAAAGTTGTTATGACTTAAACATTAAAAAACAATGCTTATTTTCGGATCGGTTAAATTTTTAATGCACCCATCCCATCGAAATCATTCATATTTTGGCAGTTAAACATACACGTTCGGTGCACGGTGCTCGCGGGCTATAATCGTGGACGTCGCGGTACATTCAAATTAACGAGATTGAGTATTTTAAATTGCTCTCATTTACGTATTCATATTAGTATTTCCTGTTTAGTATTCCCTGAAAAGCGGGACAATCGGCGTCCCGCGCGAACCCTTTGCGGGACCCATACTTTAGGGCCCCAGAAACGGGACGTCCCGCATGTAGCGGGACAGTTGGCAGCCCTAGGCCTGAGACATATTTAAAATCATAGGCAAGTAACAACTTCAGTACAAAATCTGACACGCTCGGCCGCCATACAAATGAATGAACTTGTTTCTTCTATCCAAATCTAATTCTGTGGGTACTACGGTTTTCTAGGGAATCCTTAAATAATGGGCAAAAAGCAAATATCCCTCTGAATGCAAACTACAAGAATAGTGTATAATTATTTGAATAACAATTTTTTTTGTTGCAGGTATGAATCTCAACTTCGTCAATTTTCAAAAACAGCATACATTGTAAGTTGAAACTTTATACAAGGAATGGACCTTGCGCAAACCAAGGCAATTTTACATGAGTAATATCCTTTCAGCCAACTTTGTCTTTTTGATAAGTTTGTTATCTGTGCAAACAGAAAAAAATGGTCAGTCAGTAGATACTATAGATCTACTTTTCTATAGGCGGGCAAGACTTCACGCCTGTTTTGTTTTTCGCGCCATATATTTAGAATATTGTTGATGGTAGGTACCATTGACAACAGAGGTTTAGTCTACCCAATCTTGTCAGTAGAAAAAGGTGGAATTTTGTTTTGGTAATTCAACGCTTAGGGCTTAAATTTTTTATAGTTGACTCCATTTTTACTGACAGGGTGGTTGGCCATTCTAACTGGCAATTCGATAAACTTATGCCAAAGATATTTCAATTTTATGACTAAACGATCCTTTGAAAAAATAAATAAATAAAGTAAAAAAAAAATTAATAAAAAAAGGTTAAAAGTCAAATACAAATATACAATACATAATATATTGAGTTTACAATAGTATTATGCATTGTCGTTTAGTTTATGAATATGATATTTCTACTTATTTTTTCGATATTGTATATGTATACGTAGAGCATCTGTGTCCAATTTAATTATTTTTACAGAATTTATTATTACATTAAATAAAAACACGATTTCCAGGTGTAAATAATATCCCCCTTATTCATAAACATCTGCTAACTTAACAAGCTGCTAATAATTGTTTGTCCCTTTTGCTTTTATGCACACATTGTTAAGATCGAAAGGGACAAACAATTATTAGCGGCTTGTTAAGTTAGCAGACGTTTATGAATAAGGGGGTATGCCTTTACAGATATGAGAAAGCCGTGACCAGATGGCCCCATTTGCGCAATGTGTTATTTTAATCAGATTCCCCCTTTAAGTAATTGCTCCGAGCAAATCACAGACTTACACTAGACACCGCATTCTGGCTACGAAGAGCGCGATGTCACCACGCTTAGGTGTAATTTTACTTGTGAATTGCGATTCTTTTTTTTTTTTTTTATTTATTACAAAAGAAAACTTAGGTGGTAGGGTACACAATTTCTTTCGCCAAACTGTGGACAGTTTGTTGGCGAATAATACGCTCTATAATAACAAAAATAGTATCCTATGCCAGTGACACGCATGTTAAACCGAAATGATTGTACTCCTATGCCGGTGACACAACACTTGTGTCAAAAATGATCGTATTTCAATGCGACTGGCACATGAGTAAGAACTTGATTTATGCTAGTGGCACTAGAGTACGGTAATTTTGATCACGTATGTGTGTCACGGGCATAGGAGACAGATGTTTTTGATCACAGACGCTGTGTCATCGGCGTCGAATGTGTTAACAGAATACCCTGCCTACGAAGCTGAAGGTTCCGGGTTCGAATCTTACAATATACTACCGCCATACCATATCCGGAACCTCCAGCTTCGTAGGAAGGGTAACTGCTATGGTTAATCTGTAATTGATGTGATCTGTGGAGCAAATGAATGTGAATTACTGTTTGTGTCCTTTACTTATCTTGTGAGAATACATTATACATGGTCCCGCCGAGGTGAATGACCTGATGTCATTTTCTTTAGGCTGCGTTTCCACCACAGATGTGCGAGGATGTGTTTCCATACAAATTACACCTCGCTCGAGTCATTAATAGGTGTCATTTGTATGGAAACACATCCTCGCACATGTCTGGTGGAAACGCAGCCTAAAGGAGTGATTTTAGAACTACAGTGTACGTGTCACGGGGACCATCGTTTACCAAAATATAGCAGATAGGTCAAGTGTTTTTCTACATCTTTCGGCTCAAAAGTGTGCAAAAATCCTATGTTCCCAGGTAGTATAGTCGCCATCAGATATATCGTAACGTCCGGAGCGTTCAAAAATATCTGAACACGCCATTGTCAACGATAGAGCCGTGTTCAGATATTTTTGAGCGCTACGGACGCTGTGATATATCTGAAGGCGACTGTACTCTGCCCATACATTAATTCTAATCATGATTTTCAGTCATAATTAATTTAAACTAAATGAAAACTAAAAAGCAGTGGTGGCTCAATGGTTTAGACGTTTGACTTTCAATCCGGAGGTCTAGGGTTCAAATCCTGGCTCGTACCAATGAGTTTTTCCGAAACTTATGTACGGAATATCAGATGATATTAGCATTAGCTTTCGGTGAAGGAAATCATCGCGAGGTAACCTGCATATATCCGCGAACATGTGTGCAGCAAAATTAATCGATTTGTTTATGTCTTAAATAGATTGCGCACAACAGTAGATCAAAAAACCGCATTGATGGCCTATTACGGCTATGTGGAATCAGTGCTTCGTTATGGGTTGATTATGTGGGGAAATGGGATTGATGTTCAAAGAGCTTTCATCTGCCAAAAAAAATGTATTCGTGCCATATATGGAGTGTGCCCATTGACGTCTTGTAAACCTCTGTTTTCTGCATTAAATATCCTCCCTCTACCCTGTCTTTATGTGTTTGAAATCGCTAAATTTGTAAAACTAAATATAAACTTGTTTAAGACAGCCAAGGAGATGTTTCCTAGAAACACTAGAAATGCAAACAGACTTGTTGTACCTAAACAGCAAAGAACAGCTACTTTTAAGAAAAACTGTTATGTGATGGGTGTCACCATATACAATAAACTACCACAGCATATACAAGACCTGCCATATATTAAATTTAAAACAGCGCTTTTTAAATGGTTACTAGAAAAAACATTTTACTCGGTTAACGAATTTATTTTATCTAGTAATGTATAATCCTCTAATTTTGTAATATCTATGTCATTAAATATTATTTAATCATTTAATTATAGCGCACTGTATGTGTGTACTTGCAAAAAATCTTGACTTTCTGTTATTTATTTTAATAATTCAATTGAATCGATTGTTATTTAGTAATTATTTAAATTAGTTTAAGATAGTTTATGCACTAATTAAATGTTAAAAGAATAAGGACCCATTTGCATGCTGTCAAAAAATAGCTAAAAAGGTCAGAACATTTTATTTATAGAACACCTATTATGTAAAACCCTTTTTATATGCAAATAAATGATTATGATTATGAAGAAATTCAAAGATGTATGTGAAGTTCCCAACCCGCTTAGGGCCAGCGTGGGGACTATAGCCAAATCCCTCTCATGTATGAGAGGTTGCGCTCGAGGAGGCCTGTGCCCAGCAGTGGGACATTATATAGGCTTAAAATATTATTATATTCAACGTATCGTGAAAACACAAATCAAATTATTTATGAACTAAATATTTTGATTTGTACTTTTTATCTTGTGATCTTGGTCGTTTTTCTTTGGTATATGACATCTAATATTTATAATATTATTATATTATTAAATGAAAACTAATCACAGAGACAATTATTTATTATCTTACACATTTGAAACACTGACTGGTTCCGATTTCTTAATAAAATACCTCTAAACATCTTAATCTTAAACGCTATCAAAGAAATAATCCGCTTAGCCCGGCGCTAAATTTATAATTGAGGTTTACGTCAAAAGACGTCTATAGACGACATCGGATTTCAAAACAAACTGCAAGTCTAAAAGTCTTAAACTTTCTTATTTAAGTTTCCTAATCTAGATTGACATCGGTGTCTTATCTTTCGCTGTAGAAGTTAGTCTTTATCTAGAAATTAATTTAGATTTAGATATAGAGCTAAGTTTAGACTGAAAGCTGTGTCTTTAGATACTGGACGAAGAAAGATAAATTCGTGAGTAAATATCTTCACTCGGGATTAATCTAGTGTAAAGATAACTAACGAACGTTAAAGGCCAAGCCACACCGGATGCATGTGCAGCGCGTGTGCGTAGCATGCGCGTTGTAATCTATGAGAATGTCATATTAGATGGCACACCGCTTGCGTGCCGTGCACGCGCGCGTTGGACAAATTGGTGTGCCGCATACTATGACATTTACATAGCTACAACGCGCACGCCACGCACACGTATTTGGTGTGGACCGACCTTTAAAGCTAGTATTTCTAGTAATCAGGCAATGAAACCAAAAAAAGAAATAAATCAGAAGCAACACAACTGCCTGTTTGCCGTTCCACACTCAAGGCTGCACAATGAGCTATTTGCAGATAATTATCTGCTGAACACATCGCGTTAGCCGGCCGTGTGATTACTGCCCGGGCTTCGCAATCTACTTCATTTCTCTTATTACATCGTCTGTGGTTGATTTTCGGGCCTTGCTTTTATGGTACAAGTACGAGTATAGGTAAAAAACTTAAGTCAGTCATCTGTTGTATTGTATGTAGTAGTGATCTATTCAAATAGACAAAAACAAATGCCTATATAGATAGATTACAACCACATACGGAGCTTTTCTTAACTTTTTCACCTATATGCAAGTGAAAGATGCCGTGTGGTGACGGCAGTAAGAATACATTTGTCACCACCCCAAATCCTCCTGTCATAAGAGTCGACTAAGGGATTGAAGTGTCGCTGATCATTATCTGATAATAGATTGATGATGGACAGCAGCGTCATCATAATGGAATGGACACATCACTACGATCGCCAATCCGCTTGCCCAGCGTGGCGATTATGGGCATTTACCTCCTAATGCGTCTATACGCATAGTTAATAGGAGAAGCCTACGTCCAACAGTGGGCTATCATAGGCTGATGATGTATGCAAGTGAAAGAATACATTATAAGCAGGTGACAACTTTGATGTATTTATCACTTCCAATTAACTAGATTCATTATTTATTGCTCTATTACATTGTCTGTGGTTATAATTGAATTTTGGGAGTTTCAAATGTTTTTACGACGAGTAAATTAACTTAGTAGAACAAGGAAATACATTTAAAAAAGTAGACGCCAAAGATTTACTGCCGATATAATATTTGAATTTCGGGTGTTTTTTTCACGTTTATGATGTTTTTGTACCTTCTACTACCTAATGTTTATTGTTTCATTTTGTTATGATATTTGGTTATCAATAAATTTTAGGTTACGTGTAGGATATATTATGAACAGAGTTGTTGGTAGTATACAAAACTACAGTAACACACTATTCCGTCGGATTATTAAAAACATGTACCAAAAACTTTGTAATGTTTTCCAACTCGACTTCTCTATATTTTCGAGAATTTTCGGAAGATTGTTAGTCAGACTCAAAAGTTTCCCACTAATCGTAATTATAATTTTAGTAGACAATGATCGCTTAGTGCGAGTGAGCAATCAATGACTCAAACAGTATGATTCAGTTTGAATAATCTATTCCTTGTTCCTACTAGTTGTTTATGTGATCATGGTTTGGCTCGGTTTAGATAGCGTTGTTTACAATTACTATCTTTATATGGGTACACACTGTTCAGTACTTTCTGCAGGTATATTCTGGCTTACCAATTTGGCAGTTGGATAGAAATGCGTTTGTTTTTGCAGGTCCTAACTTCACGCGCTTTTTTTATGTATTAACAATACTGGAAATCTACTATCAAGTATGTTTGTTTGTCGTACAAGTTTGGTTTGTCGAGACTTTAAGTTAGATACTTAATTTATTCTACTCATTTAAAAAATCTTCAATATACCTACCTACTCGTATTTGCGAGTAATAAGTGGGTTTATTCGTTTACTTTTAAATATTTTGTTCAGTTATTTCAGATAATCCTAATACCTTAATAGGCAAATAAATTTAACATTAAAAAAAATTAACAAAATCACCAATTCGATCATTCGTTACCTTAACAAAGAAATTACATGTAAATAATGCATAACACAGTGCGAATGCTTAGTGATTATTGGATAGCAACCCTAAGGTATTATATGTAGTAAAGTGTTCCCCAAGTTACTCCCCTAAGCTATAAGAATGCATCAATGTAGTGAGGGGTAAGTATTTTTATTACGTGCATAATAGCAGCTACCAAATAAAACGACCTCCCATAGTCATAATGTTACAAAAAATGAATTTTCAAAACATTTAAACATCAAAGGCGTCAACCCTATCTATCGTAACGTAAACATTTCCGAGTAATTCTCGTAAACAAACGTTTCATAAATAAACAAGATGGCGCCCCTCTAGCCATTCATCAGTGTCGGTCGCAATCACCTGACACTACCGTTTGGTAGGTTTTGGACTGACGAATGTGGCTGTTTGATACTACACGTGCCCTCGAATAATAAAAAAGTTAGGTGAGGTGAGGGGTCGTCCGAAATCGAGTAATATGCGAAGTTAATGTCGCCTCAGCTTTTTACAATTTGTATGACTAGAAGGTGGTAGTTATTAAAAAAAATACATATTTAATAAATTTGAATTATTGAGCATTCGATATTTAGGAACTATTGCAAATGCCATCTTCACGAAGTTACTGACGCGCTGCGAGAGTTGTGGTCTATCCACACCGACTTATCAATGCGACATACAAAAGCTGCGTAGGCAACTTGTATGACATACGTTTTTATTCATATTAAACTGAGGCGCGGAGATGGGGGGGAGGGGCACTTGCCCCCCCTGAGACTGGACTTAGGTATGCCTGGGTGCTGTTTTAAGTATAAAATACTGTCATATCGTAGGGCAGTTACCCCCCTCCCCCCTCCTGAATGAAGTTCTAGAAATCTAGATCCGCACCTTAATTGTAGTAAAGTACATCATTGATAGTTGGAAATTTCTAAGAAATAACTTTTGACACTTTAGAAATGAGCCTTATATACATATATGACGTTAAGACTATCGGAAAAACGGTTAGCCTTACCCTCATATTAATAAGGTTTAATCTATAACTGTCACAAGTTAATTCTTAGAAATGTCCAACTATAAGAAGACGTAAATTAGAAACATGGACATGTAAAATGTACGTGTGTATTTTGTAATTTGCAGAGGTTTTACGGATATCTCCGAGCTTAATCCCGAAATCTTTGTTTGTCAACTTCCAGGAAAAAACGCGCCTTGGGATTCGAAAACCCTGAATATTCTTAGCGAATGGAAATGTAGCTGCGATCAATATTGATACTTTTCTCGAGTTTGTTTAGGTCCTTGAATATGTAAACGATATGAGGAGGGTGAAAAATGGGAAGGGTGTGTAAACATATGCTATGGAAAACATATACCTTCTTCAAGTAAGGTGGGGTAGTACAAAGTGTATGAGGAGTTTTCAAGTCGCTTTTTCATATTTTCGTCCAGATTCCAATGGTTTTTGAATACGAAATCGTCAGGTGAATCCAGGATCTCGTTCATGCCCCCTTTGACGTATGATATATTAGTACTTTAACAAAATAGCCTCATTAACAAAATTGAATTTATATTTTCATACAAACGTGGGCCACCCTAACCCGTATTCAGAGTAAAAGAATGTGACATTTATATGTATCCGAAATTTACTGATTCCTTCTATAAACGAAATCAATAATATTACTGAGTCAGTAGTTGTAGTTGTAGTTCGCCTGAGGCTGTCCTTGCACCGTACAAAAGATAACGTTTGTCGGTCAACGCGAGCGAAGCCGAAGGTCGAAGGCTCGTGGCAAAATAAATCTGCGTTTGTGTTTTGATGACTCATTTTACTATAGATTTTATTACTAAACTCTGGCCTAACGGCAGTAGCAAAAGGCGGCAAATGCCGTTGCCGGTTCGTGCCGGTTTGCGGTGTCACTGCTTCACCGTGGAAAATATTCCCACACGTACTAAGAAATTCGGCAATGCCTTCATATGCCGGACTATTAAAAAGTGGAATTCTTTACGGGCACATGTGTTTCCGCATAGCTATAATTTGGGACCCTTTAAACGAAGCGTGAAGAAGCATCTAGCGGGCCAGCAAGGCGGTGGCAACTGACAGGTTACTGCTGGTCTCCTGTTCGTTGCCGCCGCGATTTGGGCTCTACTTTTCACTTACGATTAGGTGGAGTGGAGCCACTTTGTTGTGCCAACATTAAAAAAAAGATCACACATCAACCTTATTGTAAACACACAAGGTCGATGAATGATCAGTTATATTGTCAGTACTCGTATAATGGTCCACTTCAGTTCGCGCTTCGTTGGCTTGTAATTGATAGACGCAATTATCGCCTCTGATTCATCAGTACTGATTTCCGATAATGGACAACGGCTATTGAATAGCCAATAATATTATTGCAGTTAATTCATGAAATAAAACTATTGTCACGGATTGTATTATGTATATTAATTACATCCCGATGTTTCGAACACTTTACGGTGTTTCTATGCGATTTTGTTACGCGTTTTTTTTTCATTACCATCACCACTTTATTTACCGTTTTATAAAAGCAAACGAGACTATTATGCCAGAATAGCAGACAAACATGCGTCTGCTACAAGATAATCGAAAATGACTCCACTATTTATACGCAGTTCGTCAATAATTTGGGAATGGTAATGACTTGATTGTTGCGACTGAATAATCGCATAGAACTACCCTTTACTGCCAAAACGGAAGACCAGCGCTGGCTCTGCTGGCAAAATGCTGAGTTTTTCGTGAGAATTTCGTGTTTACTGTTTTGTTTTGTTTCTAATGTATCTCGAATAAACGTTTTTCTTTCTTCTTCTTTCTTTCTTTACAGGGTTCAATGTCTATGAGTGACCTAAAGGGTGACTCGCCTATAAATAATCCATTACAATTATTTCATGAAATAAATCTCTTGTATTTGAAATTAATGAACTCTCTATGATCAATTTGTGTTAAAGTGCATTTTTCCGAGCGTTTCAACAGCAGTGACTTCGGTGGCAGCCTTATCACGAAATTCCATGAGAGATGCAAGAACTTTTAGATATATTGGTAGACGTAGTTGACAACTATCAAGATATCCAAGAAATATATGTGATACCCACGGAAATCGGGTAATAATCTTACCACCGAAGTCACGGCGATAAATAATTTATGAACATGAAAGAATTCGACTAGACTTTTCCGAAGGGCACAAAAACAAAATACCTTGACCTACTGAAGCCTGAGAGGACAAGGAAAACCCCGTTACACCCCGACGAAAATAACTTATAATCTTTCACAAAAAAAGAAATGAACTCTCAAAACTTGTTTCCATAAATACGAAATATGCGAATTTAGAAGTTCGCGGTATTGTAATTATCTCGCAACAGTCACAATCGATAGCACTTTCTAGACAAAGTCTTGGAATCCTTTGCTTGCTTAGCAACACACTCCACGATTTTGCAGTCCTACTCGAATCTACATAGCCAAATTTCGAAACCTATTCGTACAATTTGTAATCAACCATATTCGAAATTCCTTGGAACCGTTTCCCTATTGAATTAAGAATTCCTTTCAAGCGTGTATCTGAAATTCCTCTTACTATTCTTTTCAGTAAATTCAGTTCTTTCTTATCCTATTTTACCTATCCAAGCTATTTTCTACAACATCTTTTTCTACAACAACTCGACGACGACTTAATCGTACGTAACATAATTTCGAAACCTATTCGTCCATTTTGTAACCATATTTTGAATTCCTCGGGAATGTTTCCCCATTGAATTAAGATTCCATTCACGTGTGTGTCTGAAATTCCTCTTACTATTCTATTCAGTTCTTTTTAATCCTATCTTACCTATCCAAGCTATTTTTCTAGCGGGTTCTGCCGTAAAGGGAATAGTCCAGAAACTGGAGCACTTGAATTTTACATCCACAGTAAATCTCTTGAAAGAACATACAATAGAATCCAGTAAAAATTCCGCTTAAATTCTTATACGGATTCGAACGAACAATCCTTTATTTGTGCAGGTTTTACTAAAAACTTAGCTACATTTAGACTGTTTGTGAATACGCATTTGTACTTGAATGAAGTTGAGCAAAAAACGGCAAAAAGCGAGAAAAGAATAGTGAAATAAAAAGGCCGGCACAAATTGTTCTCTTTGTTGTTAATGCCATAGTTTAAGGTACGGCTCCGATCGGCAAAGCAGCATCGACGCGACAAAAATTATGAAAATAGTAATATGTATCTGAGCATTTCACAAAAAGTTTCTAAATTTGGATCACATCTTCAAAATTTACAAAAAAAAATGTTAGGCTGGTAGAGTCAATGATGCTGAACATTCCTTTTTTCAGAAATGTATAGGAGCCTCATCTGTACGATATAAGGGACAGAAGTCCGAAATGTAGGTACATTTTTTTCGTGTCATGTATGTCCTCCTGTCGCCCGATTGACAGCGTCGGTCGTTTGCAGCGGCAATTACACTTGGTCGTCGCCGAATCAAAATACGATGTTAACCGTCATGCGTACGACCTAGTGTAATTACCGCGCCGCGTCTGACAAACGCCACGTCGTTCCGAATCGCACCTTTACTTTGGCAATTATTTCCGGATGACTGCGTCCAATCATCCGAACTTGTACCAGATCGGCCCTATAAATATTTATCGACTGTTTAACTAACTATACAACTTGACTGGGAGTGAATTATACTCTATTTCGGTGAGATATATGTTATTTCGTTGGCGTTTCTGTTGATGACCCAGTTTATTGATGCTTTAGAAAAGATGAATAAGTCATTTTTACTTAATATAGCTGTATCAAAGTTGTGACAAACTTTTGAATAGCAAGTTAAGAACTTATTTAAATACTTAAGTAGAATGTATCAATGTTTCTAGTACGCTGAATACCAAATTTATACAAAATATGTATATCAATTTTAAAATTTAAATCTACAAGTTTTTTTTCCATTACTAACACATTTCCTTTATTTGATTTTTAGTTCTAATATTACAATTCTACAAGTTGATTTTGTTTATTTACATAATAGCCTTGTCTGGCCATAATTTTTGCCGACTTATTTTTGCGTTAGGTTTTTTTTTTTTAACATTTCAGACATCTGAAGCAGCTTTGGGCTGTTTTACCCACTCGTTGTTCAAAAATATGTAGCTCTGGAATGGAACTACATAGTAAAATATCAGAAAATTATTACCCAAAGTCGTTTTTTACCGAAATCTTGGAAGGAAATTTAAACTTTTGACCGGTAGGTACAGTCGAGTGCATTAATATATAGACACATTTGTAAGGGATCAGTATGGAGAAGTGTATATATATATTAATGCCCTTGACTGTGCCATAACTTTCAAAACTAAATCGAGAATATTAACCAAAAACTTTAACATAGGTATAAAAGCACCTCGTAACGGGCGCCTAAGAGCTGTCTAGTTTTTTTATGATCTTGTGAAGTTGAACGATTCAGTTTTATTATGCCTTAAAGTCGATCAAAGCCGTGTTTGAGACATTAAAGGCTTCGATCGGAGTAAAACATCCAAAGTTATTTATTAATATAGTTGTATTCAATGAAAGTATTTTAAATTTGATTTAAGTTTCTAATAATGTCTGATAGCTGAAAATGTCCTTAGATAGCTGTGATGCTTAGCTGCGACATCAGAAGAGCTCGGATTTTTCATGGCAAAACAAAACACTAGCGTAATTTAGCCAGTGCTTGAAATATTATTTTATCGATATCGATAAATCAGAACTAGAAGAAATAAAAGTCACCAAATAAAATAAATATATAATAAAACTAATCAAAACATTTGTATAAAGTGTTTTGTTTTGCCGTGAAAAATCCGAGCTCTGGACATCAGGGTCGCGTTTTATAAAGTTACATTTTACAAATTCGCTGTTTGCCTCTCTAACGCACGCACGTATTGGCTAGATAGAGAGGCAAACACCGAAATTGTAAATTGTAACTTTATAAAACGCGACCCAGGGGGCTATTACGATCCACTAATGCGATTCTTTTTATAAAGCCTGACAGCAAGGTGCAAATGTTGACGTCCACTGCCTTTTTTATCCCTTTAATTTGCATACAAAAGTGCGAAAGAGAGATCCCTATACTAGCTCGTTATCGTGACCATAATAATGTATGGTAACGTGACTTTTCGTTCGAACCTGTCATTTTCATACATTTATTACTTATCGCTTATCGTATACGATTGCTGAATGGCATCTTGGCTAAGCCTAAAAACCCAAGTGAATTTTACTGTAAGAAACAAAATTATGGTAACAGAACAATCTAGGCGTGGCTGACAAAAATGCGTCAAAATTCTTTTCGTTGTCTTGTTTCATACCACTCTGTCACGCTTTTAGTTGCTGTTTCGACTCAGTATATCAAAAAAAACAGTGCACTTGTATTTCTTTTTCACGCAAGATTTTAACCCATATCAGAAATTGAAAACAAAACATCTCATACAAAAATCACCTCTGCGTCACGTTTTTTAGGTACACTAAATAACACAACGAAAAGAATTTAGGCTCAAATAACAACAGTAACAGTAAAAACAACAACAGTAGCTGAGAAAGGAGTTGTAAGGTCGAGTGTAAACTATAAATAAACACGACAAATCACAACAGAACACGCCAGGGCGACACGAAGGGTTGATCTTTGTTTATTTGACACACCCTACGCAGGTGACGCATATAGTCGCATGGCGACTAAGACAGGTAGAACGTTTATAAAAATCGGCCAAGAGCGAATCGAAAGGTTCTGTAAATCCGTACCATTCATCACCATTAGCCTATGATACGTAGGCCTCTCCTATTAACTATGCGTATAGACGCATTAGGAGGTAAATGCCCATAATCGCCACGCTGGGCAAGCGGATTGGCCATCGCAGTAATGTGTCAATTATGATGACGCTGCTGCCCATCATCCATATTTTATCAAATAATGGTCAGTGACACTTGCATCCCTTAGTCGACTGTTACGACACCCGCTTCAGTTGGGGTGGTGACAAATCTATTCTTACTGCCGTCATCACACGGCCAATACCGTACCATTATCAACTTATCATAAAAACGGCAAAAAGACGAGGACGTAAATCAAATCTTATTTGTTGTGGCAAATTGCAAGATGAGAAAGGGTTAACCCAAGATTCACAATTTTCACTAAATTATTATAAGAGGGCTTTGACACGTGCCCGCCAGTGTCAAAGCCCTCTTATAATAATTTAGTGAAAATTGTGAATCTTGGGTTAACCCTTTATAAGGCAATGGGAATATGTTTCCCACCATGTTTTAACATTGTGTCAAAGTGGCAAGAGTTCAATTGTGCGCATTTCTGACATTTGTCTGCCTGTTAAAGGGTTAAGTCAGGAAATTAGCTCGTGGTAATACGTAACGTAAAGTTCTGAATGCACCGATTCACCGAATGTGACAGCCTTCCGCTTTGCCACTCTAAATGTCATTAGAGGTTAGTGATGGGACTGATGGATTAGCGGTACATACATGGTTTAAGATCTAGAATCTACAAAATATGAAACAGTGTCCCGACAACATGAAAACATCCTTTTATCCTCAACAAGATAAACATACCTATCCTACTCCCACGTAACAACCACGCTTTTAAATACGTGCACACAATCTCTGTGCCATTGACACAAAGTTGACAATGCAAACTTTGTCGACTAGTCGTCGTGAAACGTGATTTCCACTATTGTGGTAGACTTGTGTACGCGAATTAGTTCTGGCGCGCACTTACTATAAAACGTCATTCATCACTTCAACCATCGTCCGTTGTTGATCATAGGCCTCCCATTTGGACCTCCAAATGCACTGGTTAGAAGCGACAAACGACCCGCATTCTACCGGTGTATGTGGTCTTTCGGCTGATATGATGATGATGATGATGATGATGATGTGGTGTACTGCCCAAAAAAAGACTATTTTTTTCAGGGTTTATGTATGTATGCGAGTCTTTCAAACCCCTAGCAATATGTACCCTAATGTTTCAACCGATTTTTATGTTAAATGAAGTATCGTTAGAATCCTTTTGCTACTTACTGCGATTGTTGATACTTAAAACTATGCAAACGTGCATTTTTCTGGTGTTAATAAGCCCTTTCTCTAATCGGCCACCTACAAGCATGGACATGGACTACATAATTTACCTAGTAGTAGTAGATAATATATTCTTCGGTTACCTCGAGGATTACACATGAAACAATAGTACATTGTGCATCAAGGGAGGTAAGTACGGAATTACTAACGAGAGTGTTAGAAGCCCGACGCCGTGAGGCGGAGGGCTTTTATGACTCGAGTTAGTATTCCGCTTACCGACCGTGATGCATACAATGTTTTTCATCACACTTGCCAACCAAAAAACAAGTTTTAAGACATAATATTATTAAATGGAGTACTGACATTTCTATTACTCCCTAGGGAATTTCACTTTTCTATTACTCCCGCTACGCGCGCAAGCAATGGCGCGCTTAGACAGCAAGTGTGATGAAAAACTATGATTAACTGATAAACTCGCGTAAGTATGTTAATTAAATTTGACTTCATCCCGAAGTTTCGAACACTTTACAGGGTTCGTGGTCTGCGGGCGACGCGGACCCGCGAATCAGAGGCGCGAGTTTATCCGTTTTCATAGTTTTATTTCTTACCTAAGTAGCTTAATTTTGCATAATACTAGCGTGACTCAGTTGACCGAAACCATGGCAATAACAAACAAAATAAAGTTGATTCACCTTTGTTCGTCTTTAAACAGCAGTCGAGTTTTTAATTTAAATTTCCATTAAAATGTTTTTTGTTATCTATGCTTATTTATCTTACAAGCTTCCTATTAAGAATAATGTGATGGAAATTTTCTGTCAATATTTCCATCCATATGGATACCAGTACAAGCGAGATACACTGGTAAATTTACACGCTCTTTCGATGTTAAATACTGTCACGGCGGACTCATGGTAATATGGGTAGCCGCACCATGTCTTTGCAAGTATCGGTAACGATAGGTTTTACTTGATACGTAAAGCAGTCCGTGTGGCGACGGCAGTAAGAATACATTTGTCACCACCCCAATTCCTCCTGCGGGTGTCGTAAGAGTCGACTAAGGGATTGAAGTGTCACTGACCATTTTTGTTAACGATTGATGATGGGCAGCAGCGTCATCATTGTAGACAAATTACTGCGATCGCCAATCCGCTTGCCCGTGGCGATTATGGGCATTTACCTCCTAATGCGTCTATACGCATAGTTTAATAGGAGAGGCCTTCGTCCAGCAGTGGACTGTCATAGACTGATTATGTGATGTGTGTAAAGCAGAATGTATTACGTATCGAGTAAAACCTAACGTATCCTTTACTTTACAACTCATGGTACGGGGCATTGGATTTGTGGGTGTCGCAAATGTCCGCAATCTGCAAGGCTACGTGCTAAAGTCGCTGCAATGGTTGCACTTTTATTGCTTGCTTGGTTGAACTAGCATTTTGTTAGGACTGTAAACTGAAACTCACTAAAGGTGCGTTCAAACCAAAAGAGCATTCGCTATTCTAACCCCCTACTCTACGAAATCAATCGCTACACAAAACATGATTCGTTGATTTCGTTGAGTGGAGGATAGAATAGCGAATATTCATGTTGTT
Source organism: Thaumatotibia leucotreta (assembly GCA_025490895.1). Classification (NCBI taxonomy): domain Eukaryota; kingdom Metazoa; phylum Arthropoda; class Insecta; order Lepidoptera; family Tortricidae; genus Thaumatotibia; species Thaumatotibia leucotreta. Next base: position 61,485 of record JALPQI010006404.1, read on the forward strand.
TATGCTATTTGAAAGATAACTACGGCAAAATATTGGTTGTTTATCATGGATAATGCATAGACAGCGCAACTTTATTTGATAAATATCTGGTAATGTATTTAAATGCACGGCTTATAGACGCTATTGTCTGTGATTTCTAAGAATGGACTTTTGGACAGTTATATATTAATCCTTAATAATATGAGAGGAAGACTCACCATTTTCTCGATAGCCTTCTCATAGATATAAGGGTCATTTCTAAACTGTCAAAAGTTCATTCTTAGAAATCTCAGACTAAGTCAAGGCAACAGTGAACATTTTTCAACGTTCGTCCAAGAACTT